>SRSM01000164.1:0-43917 GCA_019593545.1 Apocynum venetum | reverse complement strand
CAGAAAAATACCCTACGCAAGGTAACATTCTCAGAGCAAGAAATAATACATGCTCTACTAATCTAAACAAATTTCTGACACAAAAGTATGGGATAAATCAAAGACGATATCTAGAATACCAGAATGTAAAACAGAAGTGAGAAGAAAATTGATACTTAACACGAGCAGAAATTTAATGAATGCATGAAGATGCAGATATACAATGTCAGCCTACTAATATTTACCAGATGGGCACCAATGGGTCCAATGGGAGGACACCTGAATTTGCTATGATGTCTCTCAATCACCTGCAGAAGAGTAATCACTCTGTCTCCTCCAAAAGCAGTAACCTATAAACAAATTTAAATTATGACTTACAGTGGGAAGGCCCAAAAGAATGAGCTTTTCCAAAAGTATAATGAGTAGACTGGTTCCAAATGGAAGTGAAAGGAGTAAAAGTCACAAACTGCCAAAGAAACTCTGAAAATAGAAAGAGAGAAAGAAAGTATGCACACCTTATTGTTTTGATGGTGTTGGAGGTCGTGGATCTCAGACAGGCAAACACTATACTTCTGTTCATTAGCTCCGATCTGACATGGAAGGGGGTAAGAAGCAAATAACCATGAATGACTCAAAAAACACAAACGGAAGCACAACATCATAAACTTCAGGTTAGTATTTATCCAGTCAGCATCCTGTGCATCCCAACAGATAAACCCATAACCCTATGGCGCCCCAACTTCCACCATTACAATAAAATCATATTTAGCCATACGCCTTCCTGGAATTGATTTTCCATAGTATCCAAGGACAACTGTTGGATAAATTATTCAAAATATCAATGGCAGGTTGTTATGAGCATGTGTTTTTGTCTTAAGTTTAAGGATCTTAGAATTCTCTAATTTATTGGCATTAATAAGCTAGTGGGTATATCATGTGTTGTTACTGCATTAATCATGGAGTTCCTGGTTTTTAGCTTTCTTTTTACCCTTGAGTTCTATTTAAATCATGATTTCAGAAAGTTTCAGTCAGTATTATTGTCCTTTTTTTACCAACATGAACAAAGAGAAATAAGACATGAAATACTTTCACAGAGGAGCTATAGACAAGCTGTGTAATTTTTAGACGTAAAACTTTGTATCACAAAAATCCCATCACGATCCAAGAGTGTCTTTGCGCATATCTATAATCATGGGAACTCCACCATGAAGGCATGAATCAACACCAGAATTTGTATTCATTGTTTTAAAAAGCTTCATAAGAAAGATATATCATCAGTTTCTTATACACAAAGAAATATGAACTTGAAGAGAGTACTAAGGCATTCACCTCTGAGGGTAAAACTGCGTTTTTTTTATAAAAAAAAAAAAAGGTGCAAAACGCAAGTGTCTTGAGGCAGCTTGTTTTACAGCCAGAACAAAATAGACTCCATAGGATTTAGATACAGGTTAAGATAGTTCTAACCTGAGAAGTAATGGTTTCCATCTCATCCTTCAGAGACATTTTGCTCTTTAATAAGGAGTCCTCTTCTTCTTTCAGTCTGAAACATTCCACTTCAGCAGCATCAATTAGAGAAAGTATAAAAATGGCAAAAAGCTATTCATTTGCTGATGGCAATGTACAAGCAGGTAAGGACAAATTGAGAAAGCTGAAAGTGTAAACAACCTTTGCAATATCGATTTCCCTTCATCAATTTCATTCTGAATTTCCTTTACTTTTTCCTCCAACTCAGACTCTTCAGCACTACATAAAACCAAAAATCAAAGCCATATACAATACTTTTTCCTGATAACAGTTCTGACGACTATAAACTGAAGACCATAAAGGCCAAAGCAAACAAGTAGTAACAGCATTTGTTTTTTTACACTTGAAGACCAACTAAAGTCAAGATTAGCAAGCATAATTTTGATTATCACTGGCTAAATTTAATATATTTTCATTTTTGGTGAAGGAAGAAAAACAAGAAGTTTAAACTCAGGCTTTTGAATGTGAGGTTGTTTAAGTACCATCGCTCACAGAATACTAATCATGAAGACCAAAAAAATGGAAAAATAATAGTCAACGGTGCCTTCTTACATTTGGAAACTAATAAATATCAAAATCTAGCAACATAGGATATAGCAGAAATGACATTGCACATCATAGAAAACCATAATCATCCTGCTCCAACCATACTGGTCGAGGAAAACTTGCATCTTAATTCAAAGGCAGAAGCAAACCTGCGTATTTTTTATTTGCAGTTCCTGCGTATCATGAATGTGTTGTTCAAGAGACTTGATCCGTTTAACCAAATTACTGATGCGGTTGATCTGGACATGACGTTCCTCTTCAAGTTCAATCACCTCCTTCATGGCCTAAAAGACCATATTATCATATATTTCCATCAAAACAACCAACCACAACCAAAACTGCAGCAAGAATTGTTTGAATTCTGATATATTCATTATTTGAACTAATAACTACAGGAGGCATATACATACACACACACACACACACACACACATATATATGTAGGAGGCCTTCTGTAGTGAATATGATGTTATCCATCCAGGAAAGAGCATGAAAATGGCCTTGCAAAATGAATATGAGCATCTCCCTTACCCTTAGCCTTGCGCGTATTACAGTAGGCTACATTAGCTATTCAAAATTGAAAATAATGGGTAGAACCAAGAATTTGATGTTTATAAAGAATGATTTCCTTTTCCTACCCACCAAAATGCAAAATGTACAAATTCAGATTTTACAAAATACCTGCTGAAGAGTCTGCTGGAATTGGTCCTTCATCCTGCGAACTTCTGATGTCCTTTCCAGCATATGCTCCATTTCAGCTTTCCTCTTGATCAATAGATCATTCAATTTATCCATCTTGAGCTGTAAATTAAATAAAAATAAAGTTCATAACTATCAAATATCCATGCACAATCTTAATGCTTTTTTTCCCCTTTCATGGAACATTGCTTCAACAAGTCACAGCCATCTATAACAAATTGAAGTTGTAGATCAACAAAATTTAGTCCATGATATTTAGAAAATTCATCAGTCCACGACATTATCCAACATAATAAATATGAGAATAAATATATTATAAATGGACTTATACCGGAAATAAAGATGCATGCTTATTACACACCTTATGCTCATCTATCTTGGCTTGACATTTTGGTATTCTACCTTTGAGCATTTCAATCCGTTTAGTTTGATCCTCTAATTGCTTGTCTACCTCATGTACCCAAGACCAAGCGAGTTTTCTTCTTCAATATCAGCACTTCTTGAGAAATTTCCTCCACCCGCTCCATGCTTTTAATCTTTGCTTGCAAGTCATCTAAGTCCTTTAGTAAGGGGTTTAATGACTGTTCCATTTGACCAACAAGGTCAGTAGCTTGGTTCAGTCTTTTTCCAATTTTGTCTAGCAATTCAGCCAGTTGTTGAAGTAGCGTTGCCTTAAAATAGAACTGGATGTAGATTAAATAAGTTAGCAGCCAAGTAACTGTGTTTCAGTTAGTAACTAGAATAGGAGTGAGCAATAAAGACAAAAGGTGTTTAAGTGAAACACTAAGGTGGTTAGCCATGGAACTACATGCACAGAAAGCATTCTACAGGACCTCTGGAATCCTTTTCTATATAACTAGCATAAACAGAGAATAAAGCAGAAAAGACAGGTAAGAGAAATATATACTAGATGGAATCTTTCAGGAGAATAAATACCTTGAACCTATCTTTGTTATTTCCTGAATGTAAAAATTCTCTGCTCTGCTCTTGTCTGACTCATTATCACACACGGATTCTCAACATCAATCTGCAAATTGGAAGCAGATCTCCGATTTTCAGAGAAACATTAGTAATTTGACTAAGTAATTAAAACCTGGCATGGTACACATATAATGTTTGTAAAACCATCCTCTCATTTCCCTCAGACTGTTAAATAAAAGCGCATGACAGATGTAAATTGGTTAAACCATAAAAGTTGCATAACCTAAACAGAGATACTTAAAGTTATGGAATTTAAATGTTATTATCCTCTTTATCATTGAGTTCAAATATAATTCAGTATAACATGAAAAATTCAGTCCTAGGAACTTGTCTTGCAAGCCAGAAAAGAAAAGAAGAGAAAAAAAAAACTCACATTGAAATGCTCCACAAGCTCTAGAAGTTCTTCTCTTTTAGTAGCCACTTTTTTCCCTGTGACATAACTCAAACAGAAAAGGTAACAACTGAATCATGAGATCATAAACTAATTAGTGATTGGAAAATATAGGCACGCACACACAAAAAAGAACGAGAGGGTGAGGGAGGGAGATAAGTGGAGGACTTTGACTAAAGAAAATGATTGTAGCAACAATTTAACATGTCAATGTAATTTCCACTGCACATTCATCCAAAATTTCAAAATTTGTGTATTCTATTCTGCTAATCAGATTCTTTTGAACTATCTCCCAAAATGTAGAAGAGAGTTTCGCAAGATGGGATGAACATTGATGTTTTGAAGTGTCCATGAAGTGCCATGTACATGTCCCTTATTTATATACTGATTTCGATAGCTCAATTTGCTGCAAACACAGACCGAACTGGGAAATTAAAGTAAAATTCATGAAATTGAGCATTTTCAGGACAATCAATAGTTGTGACGGCAAATTGGGGATCTGTTAACAAGAAAAAGTGCAAAATATTTTTTTACTATATACACCGTATTTATGCTGCAGAACCCGTTACATACCCAATTATCCCCCTGTTGTTTTTTTTTTTCCCTGAAACAAGTTTCCACCCCTTCACTCACTTGTTACTTTTCTTCCTAGATTTTACTCTTTGCTTAGGCCTCAAATGGACAGCGTATCAGGTAAAACCACCTATTGTTACATCTCACGGGAATTTAGCTTCATGCATCAGAATTGGAAGCAAAAACAATTAAGTTCAGAGAACTTATACAAAACCTTGATAATTCTTTAAAACAGTAGTGCTAGTTGACTCTGAGATTCTTCTCTCTATAATAATGATGTCACCGTATTGCTCAGGCTTGAAAGCATCTTCCCCTTGATTTTTCATTTCTACATGGATAAGAGCATAGCTGCATAGGATAAAGGAATGTAAATACAAATTAATCAAGTCACGGAAGACAAGAATGCACAGAAAACTTTTGCAAGCTGGGGAATCATTGAAAGACTTAAGAAACATCAGAAGAATGACTGCACTACCAAACCTTCAGAACCAAATAGGCAGCTGACCAATTAAATCACTCAGGAACAATAAGGTCCACACATATCAAGCCCTATAAGGCACAAAAATTATTTATGTACGGGCACTTACATGTATAAGTACATATGCATTCCAATATATAGGAAGTTCTGAAGATTTAAGAAGAATCTATTCTCCAGCAGTTTGAAAGAAACCATTACCCAAAGCCCATACTTTCATGTTCATATAGTCCACATCTACATAAGGCACTATATAACTGCTGCATATGTCTGTGTGTGTATAGACATATAATTAAGTTCATATGCATATTGAAAATTCAGATATCAAGTCCTGTAGGTTAAGTAAAACATCAATTTCGATAAAAATAATAAAAAACAGTTATAATTCAGAAAATAAACCTGCAACCAGTCTTTATAAAATCCTTCATCGCGTTAGCCCTCTGTGTGCCTTTTGCTCGGCATCCAAATGCAATACAGAGTGCCGTCAGTATCGCACTCTTCCCACCTATATACATGAAAAACCCACCAAATTGTACTTTCAACAGAAAGCATAAGTACAGTAACTACTTCATTAGACCACTTTTTAGCGAGTGATTATTTGTAAATTCTCATGTGGCCACGTGCAACAGGGGTGACGGGAGATGACTTACTTCCATTCTGTCCGGTGATGAAATTGACAAAATCTCCAAGCTCAATTTCAAGACTGCTGTGGCACATGAAGTTTTCTAGTCGGATTTTCTTGATTATACCTGCTTGGAGACATCTCGGCGGCCGAATTGAGTTGGGGAAAGCCCTAGATTCCGCCATCGGACGGCGAACACGGGTTCGCCAGAGTAGAATCGCAACACGAGGGGTTACGGGATGGTGAAAGATTGAGGACTGAAGAGGGTTTGATGGGTTTTTCTTCCCCTCGGGGTAACGATAAAATGGCGGGAAGATAGACTTGCGAAAGCACAAATAACGAGTACGAACTCCAGAGGGAAACTTGTGAACAACAGCAACACGATAGTGTCGTCAGAGTTTTAAAGAATAAGTAATTTAAATATTTTCTTTATCAGTTGAAAATGTTTTAATTATTTCCAATTACATTTTTCATATATTTTAATTTTAAAAAAAAATTAAGGAAGTTATGTCAAGTATTTAAATTTTTTTAATTGATGAATTTTTTTTAAAAAAAATTATTACATTTGTCAAAAATATAAATCAATAGATTTACTTTTATACAAATATTTTTCTTCTAAAATGTCATTAATTATTAATGATGTATTTTGTTAGAACACATACTTTTCCCTTTACAATTATGAGAAAGGCAGGAGAAAATATAAGAATAAATAAAAATATTATGAGAAAAAATTATAAAACAAATTATATTTAGTAATAAGTACAAGTAACTCTAATGGACAAAAAGAGTAAAACTTATATAAATCTTTTTAAAATATTTTTCTTTTAACACACTCAAATAACATTTTAACAAAAAAAAAAGAAGACACAAATAACCTTCACTTCGAATTCTTTGCAGATTACTTAGGACTTCTTCAAAATTCAATCTGTTATTAATTGTTTTTCTTCTTCTTTTTTTCAACACAAATGTTTAAAAGTTTTATTGAGATATTCTAATTTTGATACTCATATTGTTACTTTGAAATTATCCTTTTTGTTGATCTTAAGACTATTACAAATTTTCTGTACCATTAGAATCCATCCTGTGGCTAGCAAATCAAAACAGATTTGGATCTTCAATTGGGTCTGGGGAATTTTGGGGGAACAATAAAAACTTAATTCTGCCGAGAATGGGAGATGAAATTGCAAATTCTGTCCAAGTTAAATTTTTAAGCAATTGAGTTTGGAAAGAACAGTGTAAGGACTACAGTGCCCCTCATTATTTGACCAAAAATGGTTGACCTGATTTGAATAATTTACTATTTGTCTAACTTTTTATTCTATTTACATAAAAAATTTACTAATTTAATCATAAACTAAAGATAAATCCCCAAACTTCCCCTCTTCTCTTTTACAAGGATACTCAAGGAAGATCACATTTTATAACAACACTTATCTAGAAAAATAGGCGCCACACACACATATGATATATATATATATATATATATATATAAAAGTTAAACTAAATTTTTAAAACAGCTAAAGAAATTAATTAAGTTAAAAAAGAAAAACGCTTGTAGGAATGGGAGCTAAAATTAATAATGCCATGGCATATTTGAAGCTTTTGCAACCCATAAAATAAATAATTAACTTTTGTATTGTTCTTGCGTGGAAGCTTTAAACTATATTGATATTGATGCATGGCTCAACGTGATCTCAACTCCTCATTTTTCCTTAGTCCTGACCATGGTACGTACGTAGAAGCAGTAGGTGGGACAAAAATACTTGCCTACTCCCTGAGAAAGTCAACCTTTTCTTTATCTCTCCTTACACATTTCTTATAATGGACAAGTTTATGCAGAACATGCAAATCGTTTCTTCTTGGAATACATGGAGAAAATCGTCAACTCCCATAAGCATCAGGCTACTGCTTCCCATTCCCCTCGTTTGATACGGAGCAGAAGTGCATCTCAGGCCATTTCGCTTCCAGATTCCAGACCCATAATTCGGGATAGTTCAAAATCAACAACGAAAAAGTTCATGAATCCCATTAACACTCGAAAGAAAGTACTTGATCAAGATGATTCTGAGAAATTTTTTAGACTTAGTCAAAGTAAGACTGAGATGCCAAGGAGAACGAGGTCTGCCAGTACGTCTCCTTCTGCTTGGGCATTGTCTCCGGGTCGTCTTCCTTCTCTGCTGCCAATGGCATCTCATGGGCAAGTACCGGTGGTGCCAAAGTCTCCAATCGTGACTGCTGGGAAATTGAAGAGAGAAATACGCAGCAAGGGTAATGGTGTAAGTGGAGTTTTGAATTACTTTCGGCAGAAGAAAGTATCTTCTTTGCAGGAAGAAGAATATCATCAGTTCCGTATCATGCATAATCGACTGTTACAATGGAGGTTCGTAAATGCACGAGCTGAGATTTCAATGACTGTTGCCAAGAGAAATGCAGAGGTAAAATGCATAAATCATTCTTCTCTATTGTTCCAATTTAGCTAGATGCAAAAGGTTAACATATAGAGCGTTAAATTTAAATTGATAGAGAGTCGTATATATGTAATTTATACATTTATTATATTTTCTTACACAAACCTGCTACTCCAATACTATATTAAATTTTCATTTCATCTAAAAGTTTAAGAATATACATATTTTATACATTTATCTATTTTTTAACATGAACTGAATTAATGCAGAAGAAGTTGTTCAATGTTTGGGCAAAAATTACTATGCTAAGAAAGCTGGTAGTAGAAAGCAGAATTCAAATGCAAAGGTTAAAGCAGGAGATTAAGTTATACCAAGTAGTGGGCTTACAGATGTATCTACTCAAAGAATGGGGAAGATTAGAGAATAAAAATTTTGAAGCTATTGGTAGGTTGGCAAGAAAGTTGTCTGCAATATCAATATGCCTCCCATTAGTCCAAGGTGCTAAGGTATATTATTCCTTGTCTCATCATAACTCACAATTTTATGTCCTTAACCCTCAGATTTTGCATACTAGAAATTCACTCAGTGTTGTTAAAACTACACGGTGATAATGTGAATTTTTGCCTTTTTATCTTAAACCCTTTTCCTTCTTTCTTTTTTCCTAACGTAAGCAGGTAGACACATTACCGTTACATGATACAATGTGCATGGCCATGAGAATCATGGAAAGTATAGAAGGAACGATCTCTCCAATTCAATCACAGGCATGATCAGCCTTATCAAATTAATTTGAAGAATATATTATTGAATTTGATTCAGCGTGGAGTAATAACATGGTTGTTCTTTCAAAATCATAGGTGGAGAAAACATGTTATCTACTGACAGAGCTTTCAATTGTGTTGAAAGAACAAACAGATAATGTCAATAATCTGGCAAAACTTTTAGCCAAGATTGCTTCATTGGAGGTAACATCCTAAAACCTTATCATCTTTCCTACAATTTGTCTATTTCTTTTTTGTTTTTAGTGTTTAAATCTAAAATCATCTCTGAGTCTCCCTGTTGATGTATATTAAAAAAAAAATCTAATATTCTATTAGAACATCAATTTCCATTGACACATGACATCAATCTTCTATTAGGTGGATTATTGTACAAAAACGTCTCAGCAAATAAAATCGCACATGATATAAAATTATAATTGTGTTATAGTACAGCTTTCAGTTTGAAATTAAATATGTACATTTGACTTAGTATAAAAATTAGTAATAATGTTTAACTTCAAGGAAATTATTTATTTATATTTATTATTAATTAAATTATTAGTGTACACTATTAGTTAATGAATATACATTTTTTAAATTAAAGAGGTTATTAGTGAAATATTAGATTAAAAAATATTTATTTTAAAAAAATAAATATTCATTTATGAACATTTCAAAATAGAATTATAGATATTAAATTTCGAATGAATGAAATATTATTTTCTTAGATAGATTTCTCAATAAACAGTAACAATGGAATAGGGTACCATTTTTCAAGGTTCAGGAGTACTACAATTTTTGCATAAAAATTCTGCAACAATTTATAATGTTATTATTATACACATATAATTCTATTTTCCTCTCAAAAAATGTTATTATTATACACAATAATTAAAATATATATCTGTATAAAAAAGTTGTTCCTAAAATAAAATTATTTTATTAAATTAGTGGAATAATTATAGTCAAACTAATAGTGGAATAATATTAATGAGTTATTTTCAATATTAAATCAATTCGACTCTTTATCAAGCAAGAAAATTGTGCGGCTCCGGCTCTCACTATCCTGACTCCTTAAGCCCAGTTTATGGTCTAGCAATGGGCTGTACAGTAGGACCACTTAGGGTATTAAAGAGTTTGATGACGGCCAAAACTGGGCTTTACGCATCAACAAATCGACAAAAATAATTGAATTATTAGAATATTAGAATATGAATTAGTCTAATTCGTTTTTTTTTTTTTTTATGATATACAAACTCGTACCAACTACCTTATACCGTGTGTATTACTTTAATTTGTGTCTCATTTGACCTACAATTTACTCCCTAAAAAAAAAAAAACTCCCAAATTCAAATTCACTCTATTCTTAAGCACCCCGCCAAATTTATTTATTTATTTTTAAAATTTCTCTAATGGTGGGCGCCTATATGTGTGTGTATATATATATATATATATATATATATATATATGTATGTTTGGAATTACCATATGAATTATTGGTTTCAAATTGTTCTCTCTTAAATTTGAAAATGATCCCTCCAAAAAAACGGAAATTATTTTCTAAGATAATAATTATTATCGATTCTCTAATATACCATAAATTCACATAATTCATTTTTTGAATCTTAAATGGACGATTTCTTAAGTGTCAGTGACTTTTTTATCAAGAAAATGGCAGTCAGGTGGAAACATACTCTTTCTATTTTTAATATATAAACTTCAATTTAAAGTATTTATTTAATGAAAATCATATTAAAATTTATTTTTTCTTATATATACTGGAAATTATCACATATAAAGGAAGGGCCTATGACGTCTAGTTATGAAAAAAAATGTTTTTTTCGTTTTTTATTTTAATCCATTTAAATCAACGGTTACAAAATATTTAACACATTGATCATATTACTAATAAAACTATATTGAAATACTATAACTATTTATATTTACATACCCTTGCATGGCACCGAATTGAAGTCTAACTTTTTATAGTTGAATGAATCTTCATTTGCAGGCTGCAGAGAGCAGTTTGAAGATGCATTGCTTACAACTTCAATGGCGTGGATGAGAAGCAAAAACTGAAGATATTTGATCAGTTTCAAAATCTGAACCAAAACATTCATGAGCTATCTTTAATTAGCAAAAGCATGGAATATCGCTTCGTTTTGCAAAATACCAATGTTTTGTTTGATTGGGTAGTAAAAGGAGATAGAAAACCATTGAGTTCCAACATCTTGAATTTTTCACTAATAAAGTGATAACTTAACAATCAGTGTTTAAAAATTTTTGGTTCTTCAAGTGTTAAAGAAAACAAAAACCATTTATTTTTCACAATAATTTTGAGTCGATAAGATCATGCAACTTCACATATCTAATATGATAGTCATAGTAAATAAACTCAGAACATTTGGGACTTCCTCTTAAATTTAAAATATCTAACGACAAATAAATTGCCTTCTCTCCTATACGGCTATACCAACCCCCACAATTTAAAATAAAGGAAATAAAAATAGAAAAAGAAGAAGAAAAAAAAACCCCAAGAACCCAAATCTATTAACATTCAAGTGTTGCCTTTTGTGGCAAAGGAACAGTATCAGCACAACCAAGATCATCCCCTCCACCACCTCCAGGCAATTTCCTCTTAGGCTTGGCCTCTTGCAACATTGATACAACATCCCTCATCGTCGGACGGTCAGCTGGATTCCTACTGGTACAAAGCAATGCAACCCTTAAAAGAAGCATCATCTCTTCCCTCACAGATGCACAAGATGCACCAGCATTCTTGTCTAGGACATCACTAAGACCATTTTTAATCTTCATCTTAGACCTTATCCAATCCACAATGCTGTTACCGTCCCCAAATTCCGAATCCACTGATCGTTTTCCGGTTAAAATTTCCATCAAAACGACCCCGTAACTATAAATATCGCTCTTCTCATCAACTTGCAATGTGTAAGCATATTCTGCACGAAATAAACAACATTGTTAGACAAATCAAGTCATTGTGACTTTACGACATAATGCTTCAAAAAACAAGTTAGAAAATACGGAGGAGCCTAAAAGTGAAGGAACTTGTATGTATTCAAGCTCTAGAGGGCATAGAGGACTGAGTGCAAGTGGGACCGAGGGATGTTAGAAAAGTATGAAGTAAAGCAAAAGGGCTCTTCACGCGCAATAGTGCGCTATGGGGAAGAATAGGAAATCACGGCCAGAAAAAGAGGAAAAAAAGGGCCACAAAGAGGGACGGCTTATTCTTCTGCCACCCTTTTCTTTGTCATTGGTCTGCAGAAGAGGCTCAGAAAATAGAAACATAATAGAGGAATCAATTTTAACGAAAACATTTGATTTCAAGAAATGGAAATGGCGGTCAAATTTCGTATAAGTTCTTGAACAAGAGAAAAATTGGCATTTTTGGTAACACAGTTTGAGTTAAGGTTTGCCACTTCACACTCTGAGAGGCTGATGATCTATAGAAAAAAAAACTATAGCCAAACCTCAACAGATCTCCAATAATGTGCTGCTGTTAGAGGGAGCACACTAGGCACGCATAGAGACACCCCCCCCCCCCCCAATTTCGTCACCCTACAGAACGAACTAAACAAACATGACGATTGATTCCAGGAGAGATCCAAACAAAACCCATGAAACTGATTCTCAACCTCTATGCTTCTAACCCCACCCTTGCCATTTTCCAGTACCATTTCACTTTTTAATGACTACCCAACAAATTTTGTCTCCATTCATATAATTCTTAATATAATAATAAAATTGAGTTTACTCTATCATAAAAGGAAATAATGATAATAATAACACAACAGAAATTTCATGGTAAATCGAAAAAGGAATAAGAATTACCGGGTGCAATGTAACCGTAAGATCCAGCAATGACAGACATTGATTCATCACTTTGGATGAGTTTAGCAACCCCAAAATCGGCAACTCGAGCTTCCATTTCACTATCAAGAAGGATGTTACTGGGCTTCAGATCACGGTGAACGATGACCGGATCGCAATCGTGGTGGAGATAGCAGATGCCCTGAGCAACACCTAGAGCAATTTTGTACCTAGTGAGCCAATCGGCCACCAAATTTTCACCTTTGTTTCTTCCATGAAGTAAATCATCCAAGCTCCCATTAGGCATGTACTCGTACAAGAGCATAGTGCATTCGTTGTTGCTGCAACAACCGAGCAATCTCACTATGTTCCGATGTCTAACGTTGCCGAGAACATCAACTTCTGCTAAAACTCCCCTTCTCTTCCTGATTGTTTCCTTGTTCTTCCCCCAAAGCTTCTTGACGGCTATGATCTCCCCACCCGGCATCTCGGCCTTGTAAACTGTTCCAGTTGATCCCATACCTATGATCTTATCGGTCATGGTCAAACACTCTAGTACATCCTCGGCTGAAAAATTTAATCTCTGAAATGCGGTTAATTTCCAAGGCCCGATTTCCCTTTCGCCCGAAAATTTACGACTATAATTGGCATGGAAACATCGGCTTGCTGCTATTAATATGAAAAGTCCCATACCAAATGCAGCGGCCATGATCCACACAATCGCTCCGGCGGTCTTTTTTGGTTGCTGGTGGACCTCCACTGCTCCTGCTGCAAGTGATTCCTTCCCACAAGGTTTCTTGATTGCCCCGCCACAGAGCCCTTCGTTACCCGTAAATGAGGAAGGATGTAGGCTTGAAAATATGGAGCCAGAGACTGGTACGGGACCAGTGAGCTGGTTGTACGAGACATTGAAATTTTCCAGGGTACTACAATTGCCGAAATTCGAAGGGATGGTACCAGTGAGAAAATTATTGGACAAATCAACATCAGTAATAGAAGGAAGTGTTGAGATTTCCCATGGAATAATCCCTGTTAATGAATTTTTATGCAAATTCAAGCTTATCAGTTTTTCACAGTGATCAATATTCCACGGAATGCTACCGGTGAGGTTGTTTCCTTCGAGCTCAATCTTGTAAAGGCTTCGACAACCTTTGAAGTCAGGAATGTTGCCAATGATGTTAGAGAAACTAGCTGAAAGGATCTGCAAACTTGGAGCGCTCCATATATTATCAGGCAATTCAGTGTTGAATGAATTGTCGGATATGTTCAAGTACTCTAATTTAGCAGCGTTACCGAAGTCTTTTGGAAGTGGCCCGGAGAAGTTGTTCTTGCTGATGTCCATGAAAGTAAAATTGGTCAACATGCCAAATCCATAAGGGATGGAGCCATTGAGCTTGTTGTTTTGGACTCGAAATCGGGTCAAGGTTGAGCAATTTGCTAAAACAGCAGGAAGCTCACCAATGAAGTTGTTTGAGAAGAGGATTAGTTTTACTAACTTGTTGCTGAGGCAGAGATTTTGGGGAACGGGACCAGAGAGTGAATTTGAAGAAACATCAAGCTTTTGTAACTTTGCATTTGATCCTAACTTCTGTGGTAAAATTCCAGTGAGTGAGTTGTTCCATAAAGACAAAATTTCAAGAGTAGGAAGCTCACCAATGCCTTCTGGAATTTCTCCTGTTAACTCATTATTCATTAAGGAGAGCTCGTATAGCTCTTTCAAAGCTGAAAATCCACTCGGAATGGATCCTGAAAGACGATTATCTGACAAATCAAGCACGTATAGAGCTGTACATCTAGACAAGCTCTCTGGGATTGCACCAGTAAAGTGATTCTTGAAGAGCAGTAGTGTTTCAATCTTGGTCAAGTTTCCCAGATCAGCTGGAATAACACCAGAAAGGTTTGCATTTGAGAAATCAAGATACACTAAGTTGGACAGAGTTCCTAATTGCGCAGGAAGTCCACTGCTGAACTGATTGTACCCAATCTCTAAGCGCTCAAGTTGATTCAAGGAGCCTAATTCAGCTGGAACAGGACCTGTCAGCAAATTTCCGGCTAAGTATAAGAACTTCAGCCTAGGAAGACTACCATAACGGGTCGGAATTGCACCCTCAAAGTAGCTTCCACCAAGGTTGAGGTGCTCCAGATTCCGAAGGCTAATGACATCTTCAGGCAGAGGGCCAACAAAGCTGTTGCTGTAGGCATCTAGGTATTGAAGAGACCTCAGCATTGACAGGCCAGGTGGGAATGTGGAATTGAACAAGTTGTGACTGATGTCCAGAGTTCTAAGAAATGGGAGTTCAAAAATTGCAGCTTGAAGAGGGCCATCAAAGGCATTTCTGCTCAAATTCAAATGGTGCAAGTGCGAGAAGTATCTGATATCAGGTGCTATTGTACCCGAAAGATTTCTCCGGGAAAGATCAAGACTCGTGATTTGGTTCGTTTTCTTGTCACATTTGATGCCGGACCACGTGCACCAGACCGGGAAACCTGGTCTAGTAAACGTTGGCGTAGAGTTCCAATCACGAAATGTATGAAGAGGGTCTTTAATGGAAGACTTCAATGAGAGGAGGGAGATAAGTGGGGGTGGCAGAGAGGAGGAGGAGGAGGAGGCAGTGGTGGCGGCCGCTGCGGCTGCAGACACCACTATTACTAATCTAACAAAAATAAAAATGACGAATGCAGTAGTAGCAAGAAAGGAAGAATGTCGGATCATGGTTTTGGGATTGTAGTAGAAATGGTAAAGGATGAGAAATGGGCTTTGTTAAGAGAGGTAAATTTAAGGGACGGAAGGTTTTGATGGTTATCTTTGCTTTTTGAGAGTGCAGGGAGCAGAGGATTTTTCATGATGATTAGTTTCATCAGTGGGTTTTGTTTGGTGTGAAGAGAGAGAAAGAAAAGAAACTACTGCTCTTCATATTATAACAAACTACAACCACTCCCTATTGTCTCTTCTCCTTCCTCACCCCTCCATGTACTGTTAATCTGTTATTGCCACTGCTACAAAAGTGGTTATCTTTTTGTTGCTCTCATCAATATCATAGATTTTATGATATTTGGTTTTTGATCAGTTCTTGATTCTTGATATTACCATAATCTGGGGAGGAAGAAGAGGTCAGACAGATACATCTTTTTTTCAAAGAAAAAAAAAATGTTGGGTTTTCTTAGATTTCTTTCTTTATGCTTTTCTTTTATTTAGTTTTCTACTTTTCATCATTCCCTTACTTCCTTTATCTTTGGGCAGCGCCAGCAATTTTTGATATATTTGGGCAATGTTCCTCGCAGGATCCAAGAAAGTGAGATCAATTTCTTACCCAATTATACACAATTTGTTATGCTTTCGCCAACTTATTTCTCCTTTTTTCTTCTTTCTGTTTTTCTACTTTTCCGGCAACGACTCGCCGGTTTTTTCACTATCGGGTGGGACTGCATGCGCGCCTTCAAGTGACACATATTACGGGGTGGGAAGTGGAGGACCACCTTCCTCCTCTTGTCTGTGTTCTAATCAAATTCATTGTCACAAAAAACTGTGATTATCCCAATTGATTGACCTCGATTAATCCCAGTGATGATAACGTTATAGATTAGCATCATTCACCGCATTTTACTTGGTGAAACAAAATCACTACCCTACTTGAGTGGCCACTCCCACTCCCTTCAAATTTCATATAATATATATTTTTAAGCGTAAAAAGCCTTATCTTGCAAATGAGAAAATTGGAATGAAAATTTGTTCCTTTTGTCTGCCAAATATAGATAAAATTTACTATTACTTTTCACTGTTTAAAACTTTTCTAAGATACGAATCTTCTAAACAAAACTTGTCTAGCGCAATTTTGTCGTTGAACAGGATTTAATTAATCAATACATATTCTTAAGTAACAATTATGAATTCTATTATCCACAAATAAAAGGCAAAGAAGAATTATCAGCATATAACTAGAATGGAGATTAGAAGGATGGTTTAGTGATCAAGACTATTCAAATTTCTGCGTCACATGCGAGTTCGATCCCGTAACTTTCTTATTTCTCAATCCTGTAATAAAAAAAAAAACATATAACTCTAGGATCATTCAATTTCTTAAATATGATCATTAAGAATATCTTCCATACTATTATAATGCTGACACTAAATCCTAACTAGTGAAAAAAAAAATGGCAGAGTCTTACTTAATTTCCAGTAACATGTCAAAGGTTGAAGCATATTCAAGTTCTTGATCCTACCCCATGTAACCATGTTGACTGTTTCCATGAAAATAGTGCACGGTACAAGAAACACCTGTGTGAAGTAATGATATCTCAATTCCATGACAACAATTAACTTAATACAAAAAAAAAAATTATTTCACTATCTTTATTATGAAAATATTATTAACGTGATTAGTAGAGGAATTACATTAGTGACTGAGATAAAAATATTTTAAATTTAAAAATTATTAGTTTGACTTTAATTAATAACTATATTTATTTTTTAAAAATAGACATTTAATACGATATATCTTAAAATTAAAATATAAATATTTAAACTTTAGTCGGAGGTAGTATATGCTAAAATAATTAAGCTCTGCAGAGAAGTGTAAATGCGTTGGTAGAGTGAAGAGGGAAGGTTACGAGCTTTTAGGTTAGTACTTCCTCCGGTTTTAATTTTCTTTTACTTGTCATCCTATAGTTTTATAAAATCAAGATAACATTTGCTGCAGTTTTTCCTTTATACATTCATTTTATAGTTACAATTAAAATTTATAATACTAATCTATTAATTCATTAATTAAGGGTATTTTAGGCCTTTTCCTCCTAAAAATTACTTGAATTGTTAACATTTCTTAATGGAAGTAAAAGTGTGTTTTTTATAATAAGTAAACAAAAAAAGAAAAAGAAATGGAGGGGAGTAATTTATTTGTTGCTTAGAAGTAATTAATGCCGATATCTCCAGAGTACAGAGTGGCTGTATCTGAAAAATTGAATAGAGAAGGAAGCAAAAAAGCTCTGCTGGCGAATACGAGAACATATACTTACATAGGATATGATTGCAATATGGCAATAATGAGCTGAGTATAATAAATTCTTCGCTGGTTCATGTCAGTTTGACTTAGATCAAATACAGCATTTAAAATGAAAATGATGTCCATTTACTTTGTATCATTATTAATGTTGTAAAAGTGTATAAAGATAAAACTCCCTTGCTTTAAACATAATCATTCTCATTCTTATTTTCTTCTCCTCTACCCAATATTAATCTATAAATTTTTGGACATAAAGTTGAAGTATTTTTACGTTGGAATCCTAGGACTTTCTCATATTTGATTTGTGCTTTTCCTTGAAAATCTTAAGTAGAATATGCTTTGTCAATTTTCTTTTGTCTTTTTTCTTTTTTATATAATGTGTTCAATTGAAGTAGTATATTTTGTACCAATACACAGGGCTAATTGAGCATAATCATAATTGACCATCATAGTATCACATTTTCCAAACTCTCAATGGAAAAAAACGCTTCATTTAAGATTGAATATTTATATTTAATTTAATACAATAATTAAAAAGAATTTTTAACTTGAAAAGGCTGGTGTAATATTCCTATTATTAAGGTGAATAGTGAGTATACTACCATGTCACATGAGTTAGATGTAAATCTTAAATTAATTAAAGAAGTTGTTAGAAAAAGAAGTTAAGATGAAAAATAATTTATTTTTAAAAATTAAATATTTAATTTAAACATAATAAAATTGATATTTAATTTTAAACAAAATATATTTTATGTGCGAGCAAAATTATCTAAGTTTAAATAGTAATGGATTATATCTAATCATTTAATACAATCATTTATTTCAATTTTACTTGATTCACTTTCTTAAAGACTTGCGTGTTGGAGTTTTCACTGTTTCCTTTTAATCAATTTATCAAATGAATAAGATCGCTAAGGCTTTTAAATTCTTAAAACTACTTAAACCCATTTCATTTTGCGAAACTGTTTTTTTTTTTTTTAAGTGCCAAATGGGTTATTTATCTATGTAAGACGAGTAGTCTCCATCAATCATGGGTTAAAAAATAAGTACATTCTCTAACGACTTAAAAAAGAAATGCAAAATTGCACAAACTGTGTATAAGTAGCTATTCTTCTGATTGATTGAACTTAAAAGCTATAAACAAAAGAAACAATATACAGTATGTAATAGTTAAATTCCATGCAAAAACCTTTACTGAGGAGTCATAAATCCATGAGAGAAGATTAAAAAAAGAAAAGAACAGATTGGAAGTAATATAATATATAATTTGGATAAAAAAAATCCTATATATATATATATATATAATTCTAATATAAAAGATGATGTTCAAAAACAATAAAGAATGTGAAGCAATAAATAAATACTCCGTAGGAATTAACCAAATAAAACAAACTTGGAATACAATAGAGTAATGAACACAAAATGAGAACAAAAAGTGATCTCATTGCAAATATAAAAAAGAGAGAGAGTACTGATCCTATTAAAGGTTTGCTGTGGCATTACTATGAAATGCGAAGGATGCCAAGTGCGTACGTCCGGTCGTCTTCTTTACTGCCCTTTTGGCCGTTTTTAATTTATTGCAGGCCACAAAAGTGCAGAGACACCTTACTATTTTTTCCCCCTTCTCTCTTTCTCTCAGAGTAAATAATACTATCAGTGATAATAACTCAGTTCAATTTATTTCATGGCAGAGGCAGATACCATTTCACAGTGTTTTCTTTGAATAATAACACTCACACAAGAAAGTGTGCATGGCTTCTTACAGACATGTTCTTATTACTTTTCACAATTTTTACTGTTTACGGTCAATTGCAGCCATTGCCAAATGATACCATATCTGCTAGTTACATTTAAATGTTTTATTAGTTCATTTCATTGCAGAGGTAGGCAGCTAGGGATGGGCATTTGGTCTCCAATCCAATCTTCGGTCTAAAAGTTTGGTCTATTCGGTTTTCGGTCTTTTAATTATGAAGACCGAACCAAACCGAATTGTATATAAAACCGAAAAACCAAAAACCAAATTTAATTCGGTTCGGTCCAATCCGGTCCAATCTGGACCGAAATTCTGAATATTCCAAAATTTAATTAAAAAAGTCAATAAATCCACCTGTTATAACTTTTGAACAATAAAAAAATTCAAATTACCCAATTGAAAATGTTTAAATGTGACCCCTGCTTATAAGTTATAATGATTAAAATCACAATACTGCTAACTGCTAAGTTTCAAAAATAACAACCTATAAATTTTAGCTTTAAGGTAGCATCCATACATACAAAGTACAAAATTTAAACAAATTTTAATTGTCCCTGCTTGGCTGCTCATGATGAATGAAATCACAATACAACAAGTTTAAAAAATAAAACCCTATAAGTTATAACTGTAAGGTAAAAAACTGAATAAAATCACAATATAAGTCTCAAAAACAAAAGATTATAAGTTATAGCTTTAAAGTACAAAACATATAATATTTAAAAAATTCCAATGCTAAGAATTCTCTAGATTGTTTACAATAAAACTAAAATTTTCCATATCACATTAGGAAAAAAAGTCCTCTCATCTCATGAGGCTCTTGTACAATTGTCAGCAAGTTTCTGCCAAACAAAAGAAAGAAAACAAATGATTAGAATCTGAAATTAAGAAAAATTAATAGCAAAAATAAATTAATATCACACTTTACCTTGAACTTAAGCATCAAAGATCTAAAATGCTTGTATCATGAGAATCATTTCCCATTTCTGAAATATGAATCAAAGTTAAAATCAAATAATAATTTGAATAAAAACTAACATTTACATAAAAATTTGATGAAACATATATAAAATATGCATCACCTTCTTCCAATTTTTCTAGAGAATGGACATCTTCCTCAATGCCAACTGGATGTGCTTCATTACGTAACCAATCTTTGGCACACATTAGACATTCTACCATATCAGGAGTCAAGGAACTCCTAAATGTGTCAAGAACTCTACCTCCCATACTAAAAGCTGATTCTGAAGCAACAGTTGATACAGGGACAGCCAATATATCTCTTGCCATTTGAGCAAGTATAGGAAACCTTAGGGCATTCATCTTCCACCACTTCAAGATATCAAATCCAACCTCACCCTTTTCCATTTCTTCAGCAATGTATTTGTCAAATTCACTTTTGTGTTCAACCCCTCCTACTTGACTCAAAAACAAATCAAACTTTTTCTTTGACCTAGGATCAACATCCAAGCATATTCTTTTTACTAACTTTGCAGCATTAGAATCTTGTAATTGCTTATTTGAAATTGCACTCATAGATAAACTTGAAGATGATGATGAGGAGAATGCAATTTGTTCCTCAGAAGTATTGAACTTCTTATACTCTTCAAATAATGCATGGATTCCTCTTTTTACCTTGTCTACAAGATCATCACTATTCGGATACATTCTCTTAATAATCCACTCAACATAAGTCAATTTAAATCTAGGGTCAAGTATCACAGCAAAAAACATTACAAGATTCAATTTCTCTAAATTTCCCCAATACTTGTTGTACTTTTCTTTCATTCTCTTAGACATTTCTTTCAACTCAACATCATCACTTTCAGCCCATTCATTAAATAATTCAACAACATCACTAAGCTCATGAAGTACAAGGCTAGAAGTCACATATAATGAGCCTGATATGCGCAATGTAAGTTTGTAAAAATTTTCCAAAAATTTCACAAAACGTGAAATATTACTCCAATCCTCATCAGTAGGCAGCCCATCTTGCTCAATTTCTAAGTCAAATTTGTAATGTGGATCCAATTCCTCAAACCTTTCAAATGCTTTTGTAAGTGATAAAGCTGTATCCAACATTAAATAAGTTGAATTCCATCTAGTAGGAACATCTAAACACAACAACCTTTTGCTTTCAACTTTTGCTATCTCAACACATTGTTTAAATTTTCTTAATCTACTTGGAGATTGTCTTATGTATTTCACAGCTGCCCGAACACGATTAATGGAAGGAATAATTTCTTTCAAACCATCTGATACAACAAGATTTATAATGTGAGCTACACACCTCATGTGAAGATGCTTACCCCCAAGCAAACTAGTACCCCAATTAGAAAATCTTTTCTTCAAATAGCCAATTGCAACATCATTTGAACTAGCATTATCAACTGTGATGGAGAACACTTTATCAATCCCCCACTCAAGCAAACATTTTTCAACTCCTTTCCCAATAGCCTCACCTTTATGACTATCTATTGGACAAAAATTCAATATTTTCTTATGTAATACCCAATCATCATCAATAAAATGAGCTGTTAAACACATGTAGTTGATTCTTTGCTCAGATGTCCATGAGTCAGTTGTGAGACTAATTCGTTTGCAAGACTTTTTCAAAAAACTACTTAGCTTTGCTTTTTCTTCCAAGTACAACTTATAGCAATCTCTTGTCACAGTTCTACGTGATGGGATTTGAAATGATGGACATAGAGTAGATAAAAAATGTCGAAAGCCTTCTTTTTCAACATAGTTAAATGGTTGTTCATCAACAATTATCATATATGCGCATGCTTTCCTAGAAACATCTTGATTAAACTTCCAAGCAACTATGGAGCCAATTTCACTACCATCATGAGCTGAAGTTTGTTGTTTTACCTGGGTTTGGTAAGTTTCATGATTGTGTGGAAATTTCATACAGCCCTTCAAATGTCTGGCCAATGAAGTTGTGCCATTTATTGTGGGATGAGAAGCATAGTCATGCTTGCAATAGTTGCAGTATGCTCTATGATCTCCATCTTTAGTTGTGTACTTCGTGAAATGTGTCCAAACTAATGAACGTGGTTCCATTGATTTTCTTCTCTTCTTGTTTTGAGTAGTAACACAATGAGAGGATGTAGATCCTTCTTGACTTTGAGGAAGAACTGAAACATCTTTTTCTTGTTCTCTAGAAGGGTCATTTGACATCTATAATAGACAAAAAACAATAATTATATCAGAAAAAAAAATTACAGCAGAGAACAAGACAGAAAAAAATGATCTACTGGAATGTGCTGAAATTACAGCAGAGACCAAGCAGTCCTGGAATGTTCTGCAAAGTACATACAAATATACAATCAGCACATTCCAAAAATAAGTCATAATTTTGGTCCAAAGCAGCAAAGAGGAATAACACTCCCATTTTTGTCCAAACTAGAATCATCTACTGCAAAATAGAAACTTGGAAAAAAAAGAAGAAAGTAGAAGCATCTACTGCAAATATGGACTCTACTGCAAAATTGCAGTGGTTAACAAATGGAGATATGCATTTTAGATTTTGTTGAATTAGTAATTTTGTTGCCTTTGTCAGTGGATCTTGTTCATTTATGAGAGTGATCATGTTGGAAAGATAAGCCTTCTCTATTTGATCATTTTAGTGCAACCGTCATTTTCTAGAACTAAAATTCTTAAATATATTACTGTCATATAGTAGTACTGATAATGCAAAGACCTAACTGTACTCTAGGGGGAGACATTTCTGTATTTAAGATCTTTCTGTTTACTTCCTAATTCTTGACTATAAATTGATGCTGAGTCTATACTTAGCTTTCTTAATTCTCAACTGGTATTTCTATTATTGAAAAATTACATAGTACTATATCATATGCAGCATGAACTCTTATTGAAAAATTCCTGGAA
Source organism: Apocynum venetum (assembly GCA_019593545.1). Lineage (NCBI taxonomy): Eukaryota > Viridiplantae > Streptophyta > Magnoliopsida > Gentianales > Apocynaceae > Apocynum > Apocynum venetum. The sequence continues at coordinate 20,483 of SRSM01000164.1, read as the reverse complement.
CCAGGCAGATTACTGCAGAGTTGAAAGCTATTTAACAAAATATTAGTTCAACAAAATACTCAAGGGTTAGCTTTTCCTGCCATAATTACAGTATCTATTCACAAAGTAAAAGCTATTTAATGTTCATCACTTTAAAAAAATGATGTAACAGTCATTAGCATGCAAGAACTATCGTGGCATCACAACTTTTCAAGTGAAATGGAATGGTTACTCAACCCAGAAGTTCATGCCCTGGTCCTGTTACTGTGTAAAATACATGTGAAAAGTTTGAAGAAGATTATTGAGAAGTTACATACACTATTCCAGAACAAACACTACTCCCCTAAAGCACATAAAAGGAAAATCCCCCTAAAGCACATACACTATTTTAGAACAAACAAATGGATATAAAAAAAGCTTCTCATAGTACTAGCACAGCAAGATCCCATGTACACCAAGCAAGAAAGACTACAAAGTGACCAAGGAGAATTTGAATCAAACATATCAGAATAGCAAGGTTGGAGTTTTGCTTTTGGAAAACAATTTCTTTTCTAATTTTCCATAAAGAGAGTTTACTGTTATTAGCCCTTTTCTTGTCATGGTAGGACATAGCCCTCTTTTTCTTCATGCTTTAGGACAAATTTTTTATACACCCCAGATTCGTTTCTTCAGTTTCTAGAGTGCTTTTTTTTCTTTTTCTTCTATTTCTTGTTTGTAGCATTGGTCCAAATACAAGAAACCATTTTGCCTGGATCGAGACTAGAGAGTAGGCAGGAAAAGAGAGTGTGAAATGAAGCATTTAGTAGTGGCCCTATTTCTTGTTCTTTTGGTCCAAGAAGAATGCTTTCTTGTTCAAGTTGAGGCAGGGAATGGCTTCATCACTACTAGAGGAACCCATTTCATGTTGAATGGTAGTCCTTAGTTTGCCAATGGCTTCAATGCCTACTGGTTGATGTATATGGGTTCTGACCCATCTCAAAGATATAAAGTTTCGGCTGCATTTCGTGAAGCTACCAGCCATGGCCTCACAGTTGCAAGAACTTGGGCATTTAGTGATGGAGGGTACAGGCCATTACAGTATGCACCTGGCTCTTACAATGAGCAAATGTTTAAGGTATCTCTTCAAGATAACAGTGATTAGCCAGATTTTCATTCCTTTCCTTGTCCATATTTTTCCTTTTCCTCGTTGAGTTTTTATTTAAATGTTCTATGATTGGTTTGAATTTTTGAAGGGATTGGATTTTGTTATAGCTGAGGCCAGAAGATATGGAATTAAGCTTATTTTGAGCTTGGCGAATAACTATGAAAGTTTTGGAGGAAAGAAACAGTATGTGAACTGGGCTAGAAGCCAAGGGCAGTACCTCACCTCTGATGATGATTTCTTTAGAAACTCTGTTGTGAAGGGATTCTACAAAAACCATTTAAGGGTGAGTGACTAAACACTTTGGCAATTGCTTCACCTTTTCATTCTGCTGTCAAATACTCCCTTCCTGTCCTGTTTCTTTACTAGCATGAGATGTGCTGTTCATAACATATTTTTTTTGTGCAGACTGTTCTTAACAAATATAATACATTCACTGGAGTCCTCTACAAGAATGACCCTACTATTATGGCATGAGAGCTGATGAATGAGCCCAGATGCACCCCAACAAAATATCAGAAGCAACAAACGATTGCAAACCAAACATAGTCTCTTTTGAAGTCTAAGTGCAATTGATGGCTGAAATCAACAAGGTTGTGTTTCAACCCAAAGGAATATTGAAAAGTGAAAAATTATTCCAGGTATTTTCTCATTTTCTGCATCATTCCTATTGTTTAATCTTGCCTTATATCCAATTAGGTATTGTCATTAGTTGCTTTCACTTTTCATTGGCAGTACATCCAGAATACTAGTGTTTTCCCTCGTGAGCCAGAGCCTCTGCAGGACCTAAGGAAACTTACAGAAAGTCACCCAATGTAATGTTACATATGACACTTTTCCTTCTCTATTTTCATCAATTTTGAGGTAATATTTTACTATATTAATTGCCTTGTATATAGTTTTAACTATGATAAAAAATTTCCAGGTTTATCATGGCTATAACTCCAGACACAGGATACTAGTTATCCAAAAAGCTGGTGCTGAGCATAAGATTGATTTCATCTACTTTCGGCAATTAAAGGAATACTTCAAAAGAAGGAAAATAAACTAACTACTGAATGTTAAAATACATAATTATTCTAAATTATCTGCAAAGAAGGCAAGTAATCCATTTCAGAAGATAAAAAAAAAACTTTACCTCTTCAGAATTCCCATTTCTGAAGAGAAGTATAGATAAAACAGATAAGACAGAGAATGGATAAAAAAACATTGTAAATATAACAAGTAAAACAAATGAATGTTGCATCAATGATATGCCAAAACGTTGAATGGATTTAGTATGTTAACCAGAGTAATTTGAGCAAGCTTGTTTAGTTGTTTGTACCTTGAAATCTGGGAGACGTCGTCAATGCTATTTGCGGCCTCACTGGTGCTCTACAACTTGCGCAAACTGGTTCGATTGCTCACGACGTGAACAGAGGCAGCTGTTCAAGATTAGGTCAAGACGGAAATCTGAAATCGTGATTTGACAGAGGCACCTTGTTCAAACAGAATGATGATCGGTGGTCACTGGTCACTGCACCTTGCTCAAACAGAATCACAGAGATGGTGCCATGGTGGTCACTGGTCAAGAGCTGGGCTGGTTTGTGAGAAACAGAGTGTCTGTGTGAGACAAAAATTTTGGGAGAAATGGAGAAGAAAGGGAAAGCTACGGGCGTCAGGTCTCAAGTTAGAATAGGTTTAGTCATTTAGGGTTTCTTTTGGAGTATTAGAAAATAGGAAATAGGAAATTAATTATTTTATTTATTTAATATAAATTCGGTTTTTCGGTTCGGTTCGATCTTTAGAATTGAAAACCGAAGACCGAACCGAATTTTATTTGTAAGATAAAGACCGAATTGGATTGGACCATAAACCCATAAAACCGAACCGAAATGTAAAATCCAATTCGGTCCAATCCAAAAATTCGGTCTAGACCGAATAGTGCCCAGCCCTATAGGCAGCCAACATTTCACGGTGTTTTCTTTAAATACTATTGTAATTCAAAATTTAATACTCACATTTGATTTAATTTAAAAATTAATAATAACTTTTAAATTTAATGAAGTTACCTTATTATTATCCTTAATAGTATAGTATTGTAGGTGTGCAATGCACATCTTTTTTTAAAAAAATGATTTTTCATTTGTGATTTATAATTATGTCTCTTATATGTCATTGATATGTTAACATTCACCGTTAAATATGATATAGTTTAAGTAAATGCATTGTTAATCAAAATTAAAAACAAATACAAATCTCTCAGATATTGAATATGTATAATTATAGAGAATTCAATACATTAGAAATATAAGATGAAAAAATTAGTTTAATTTTTGTAGTATTTCGTGGTATACAACGTTAGAAGTGGTAATACATGAATTGACATAATTGCAATGTTGTTTTAATCACCTCTATATTTTGACATTAATCAAGGTTTAACAATATATGTTTTTATCTTTCAGCTAATTCTCAACGGAGCATTATATGGAATGGGTTCAAACCTCATAGCTATTTTTTTATTTTGAGAAAGCTTTGATTTTTTTTTTTTACAAAATAACAAATAAATTGTTGAAGTAATGGTAATAATATTTTCGTAGTAATTTTTTAAATAACAAACCAACTATTTATATTATGAAATAAATCAATTTGATTTCTATGACTTGTTTTAATTAAAATTATAAAAACAAAAATTAAATTCAAACCTTTTATACTTATACTATACTCATCCTTCAAGGTTTGAATAATACTCAGGATGATAGAACATTTTTCCAAGAAACTCAATTATCGACTACTTTTACGCTCTATATATGCATAACTCCAACGATTATTCGAGAGATTTATCGTTGCCATACAAATTAGTTAACGATTGTCCTGCCCTCCAAATAGATGTACTAGCATGAATACTTTTATCTCTTACTTTGGTTACATATATCAATAGCACGTGGAGTAAATTTTAGTTCACATTCAATATGCGGGTAATTGATGACAGTTTCATTATCGAATAATAGATTATTAGTGAATGGCTTCAATTTGAGAGATTGTTATACCCTATACATCTATTACCTATTTTTTATTTTATAAAAATATTTTTACCTCAATTTATATAGTGCTTTCAACTTTAATAATACGTTTGAATATAGTGTTATTGAATGAGCTTCAATTTTGAAGGATTTCTCTATAGCTATTTCCAATTTTTTAAAATTTTCATATTTTAGAAAAACCTCCCGATGATGTATACGTAGTGAATTATCTCATAGAATTTGTATTTGACTTTTATTATTATTATTATTTCTAAATAATTAATGTGAACATGTGTCAGCTTGAGGAGAAAAAAGAAACTACTTATATATAGAGAGAGAGTGAGAGATTGGTTGAACATATATTACTTTTTAATCTTTAATTTATGTACAATGGTCTAAAACTAAGAAGTTAATGTAAAAATAAAATAGAACCCTCTTGAGTTTTGATTCAAAATTAGTATAAAAACTAAGAAGATTTTGGATTGTGTTCCATAAAATTACTAAAATGTGGTAAGTAATTGACACAATTTTAAATAAAAAATATAAATTTATCTTTTGTAATAAAATATAAGCATATTTTTATAAAAAAAATTATAAAATTATACTTTAAAAAATAAAGCTATCATCTTGTCCCTTTTTTTTTTTACCATTACTTAATCTCAAATATATATTTTTTCATTGTCTTGGGATATTTTCAAGCATTGGCAAAAATGTAAGTCTTAGCAGCCTAAACAAATGAGCGATAATTACATTAAAAAAGTTGACATTTAAATAGAGGTTTGCATATTGTTTCATTATTATTAAAATTTCTAAAAAATTAATGTGAAGATGTGTTAGTTTGAGAGGAAAAGTTATTAATTAGTTTAGTACTGGTAAACAGGTCAGGCCAACCTAATCGACGGGCCAAAATGCACTAGTCAAAGAAGTTTGAGAGTTATTCGGACTTCTATTATGGCAGCCCAACCTACTACAAGTCGAGGGTCAAAACGGGTCAAGAATTTTTATACTTAAAATTTTGAAGAAAAAAAAACATTTAAAATTTAATGAAATATATCAAAATAATAATTAAATATTTAAAAAGTCAGAAAAACTAACAATTCTCCTACTAAATACCAATAGCAAGTCTATAATCTTCTTTTTTCTCTTCATTATCAAAGTATCAATAACAATATTTGAATCTATCTTAGAAAAATGTACATCGTTAATTAAGTAGTTATCATCATTATCATCTAAAATGAAAATTAAAATAAGTTAATAAGTATATAAAGAAAATTTAAAAATAAACAAGCAAATAAATCAATTCAATTTGTGTAGTGATTCTAAAGATTAAATATAAAAGTTATTTTAAAAAATAGTTTATGAATTAAATTAACTATTTTTTCTTGAATAAATTATGTAAGATGAATAATGTTATTACTAAAACTCAATAAAAAGTAGTATTACAATCACAAAATATATGTAAAATTGCTAAGAAAAAGGTTTAAAATTTTGGATATTTTTTGTAAAAGTTTTTACTTAATCTAAAATTTTTAAAAAATATAGCCAAAACATTTCGAGTAAGTTTAGTTCGGCTCTATATGAGCTTATGTTTTAGTAATTCAACCCATATTTTTGGCATGCCAAAATGGGTTGGCCCGATGAGCCGGCCCATATTATCATATCTCAATTAGGTTATTAGTGGGGATAACAAGCTAGTGTAATGTAATTTTTAAATTAACAAAATTGTTAGTGAAACTTTATATTAAGAAAAATACATATTTTAGAAAAATAAATATTCAATTTCAAATATATTAAAATATAAATATTGATATTCAATTTCAAATTGATAAAGTGATACTTACGTCAATGTAAGTATGCGCGGCTTCTTATAGACATGTTCTTATTGTTTTTCACAAATTTTACTATTTTACATCAATTGTAACCTTTGTCCATTCCATATATGCTAGTTTTTTTAAAATTATTAAATTCAATTTGTCTTTATTAGCTTTATCTTAAGCAAATGAAAATTTAACTCGATATTAGAGTAAGAAGTCCTTTATGTTCAAATTAGGGATCAAATCGAACTTCAGCTCAATTGAGCTTGAAAATGAAGTTCGAGTTCGACTATTAAATTTTTAATATGATTGAACTCGAACATACAACTATCTTTTGAGTCAAGCTTTAATTCAAGTTAGAGATATTTTTAAAATATTTTAATTATTTATTTTTATAAAAAAAACTATCGATTACAGCTTATTGCGACCTTGTCATTACACCCTCATTTGGAACTGATCACGTCTCAACTCATATTGCAACCTCACATTAAGGATTCGACGTCTTTTCAAACGGATTTTATGTTGTTTTAGTTTTATGTTTGAAAAAGAACGCATGATCCATGTTTCTTTTCTCCTATATATGCAATGATGATCTTATCTTATTCTACTCCTCTTTACCTTCACAGAGAGAACGTTTATGATTTCATTTTGAAATATTACATTTTCTTAAAATATAAATATATCTTTCATTCAAAAGATTAATTAATAATAATCTTGACTTAAGAGATTTAACATTCAATGACTTATGTAATATTACAAATATCAACATTGACAATAAGGATATTATTGTATTTTCATTGGATAATTATTATCATTAATGCTTGTACTCTTTCCGTTCAAAAATATAAGTGACATCAATTTTACACAAACTAATGAATTTTGTTGTTCCTAAAATATCCTTAATTACGGAAATAAGAAAGAGAAAAAAAAGTTTGTTTGAGAAGAAAAAAATATAAAGATTTTGTCTTAAAAATAAATTTTAAAAAAATGTGAAAGAAGAGATGAAAATAAATAGGGATAATATTGAAATTCAATTGTGAAATATTTATAAAATTTCTTAAAATGACTTATATTTTGAGATAAAAAAATCACCCAACAACTTATATTTATAAACGAATGAAATATTAATTAATCAAAATTGAACATTCAATTTTAAATAGAGGTATATATATATATATATATATATATATATATATATATATTATAAAGGGAGTAATTTTTCTAATAAAAAATCGAGCTCATAAAACAAACACCATTTTTTTTATTAAATTACGAAGAATCTAAAATAATAATATTTGGTATAAGAAGGAAAAAAGGGTAGGCTCGTGACGAAATCTCATATATTTTGAATTTGATCTGGTAATTTAATCTTCAATTTCCATTTAATTAAGCTGTTACCTTAATTTAAAGCGCAGGCTTCGTCTTGCTTTTCTTTGCCTTGGTTATTCATCATGGCGAAGAGGAATCTTTATAATAAAGAAACAAGGAATTTGACCATGTTCCCTGATTTTAATTCATTTTTAGCTGATTTGAATTTGGACCACGTGGAAAAGAATTTGATTTTTTTTAATTCTATAAATTTTAGAATTAATTACTGATCAACTGCTAATATTAGCTATCTATTTGCATCAAAACACCAACAACATAAGTTATTTTTTCCTTACCAATAACAACATTTTTCATTGTGTAGCTCACATTTATGATTTATCAAGTTAAAAAAAGAAAAGAAAAAAAGCAGGAGGTATAATAGTGAACATGGATCAGCATAATCTTGATTCGGGATATGTTACACATATTTCAACTACCAAACCATGGACTTCATTATTGTATATATAAATAATGAGATTTCAAATTGATAAACACTTCATTTAAATTGATAGACATATTTAATTTTTTACTGTAATTAAGAAAATATAAATGCTATTGAAGATATGTATTTTTTTTATATAATATTCTCAAAATACACATTTAGCATTGAGATTTTTTAGTATTAGAAACACTAATAAATTATTGAGAAAATGCTTTTTCATTATTTAAATATAATTCACTTTAAATAATTATATTTTAATCAACTAAAAAATATTATACTCTCAATAATGAAACTAGTTTATAATTTAAGATAAATAATAAAAAAATAAACTCATCAAATTATGATGGACTAAGGATATTTTAATTTCAATGTACAAGAAAGAAAATGGCAAAAATGTATATTCTCTATTAGAAAAAGTTCTCTAACATTTTTTTCAAAAGGAAAAAAAAAAAAACCTTGTTTTAAATAGCAAGAAAAGGATCAAACACTTTGTATATAAACTGATTAAGACAAAATTGTCTTTTGGAAAACCTACAAGACAATTAGGACTCTAATGTCTAGTAGGACTTAATAAATTGGCGTAGGGAAACTAGCCTTTTACATTTATTTATTTTTGATAGGTAAACTAGCCTTTTACTACTTCCAAATACAAAGTCACTGAGTTACTGAATCAGTGAGTAGCATTAAATTAAATCACTATTATACCCATAAGCTTTGACTACAACCATGTCTAAGGTCAAGGGCAGAAAAGGGAGATGGTAGCTGCTACTTTTTATAGGCCCAGCGTGTTAGTGGTGGGCCAAAATGAGATGGGGCCAAAGAGAATTTTGTCTCCTTCATACCCTTCATGCTTGAAAGCCCATTATCAGCTTTGCCATCAAGTGTCTCCCACACGTGCCTAGTCAGGCTTCGCTCGCGTGGCTAGCATGACCCCACCACTTAAAGCGTGATGGGCGTGCGCACATCCCACCACACCCATTCCCCGCGTGAACTGTAGTTGTGCTTATGTTTTAGTCTCGTAATCGAATGGAACTTTTCGATTCCGAGCTTGGGCTGTACTTAATCACTATCTATTAGCATTTAAACTAAAATTATTATTTGTATTCATTTATTTATTCATAATATTTATATTAAAATCATTTAATTTAAAGAGTCAAATTCAAATTGATCGAATAGTTTAAGTTAAAGTTTGAATTTAAATTTAAATTTTATATTTCTTTATATATATACTATAAATTATATTATATATTAATTATAATGTTCATAAACCTTTAAACTGTTTCATAAAAAAATGCTTATATTTGTTTAATTACTAAATGAACAAATTTTTATATTTGAGTTCGATTCCTTTAATAAATAAATACAAACGAGTTTATAATTTTATATATTTTTTAAGTACCATTGTTTAGCCACTGAAAAATATTTTTGAACATCTTGATTCGTTTACAATTCTATATATTTTGTTACTTTTTTCTTCTCAATATTCCTTTTCCTTTTCAATTTCATTTCAAATTGGATGTCAATATTTTTATATTTAAAATTTAATGTTAATTTTTAAAAGTAAATATAGCTTTTGTATAAAAATTTTAATAGCTTTTGTCTGAAATTTATATTAAGTTAATAATACAAATAGCATAACAATTTCTTTAAAATTAAAACTCTTTGTAATTCTTATATAATTCAAAAGTGAAAGTTGACACGAAATTTTTTTAAATTAAATTAAAATACTTACATTTATGAAAGAGTTTGTACTTTAAATCAATACTTTAATAATGAAAATTGTATGACAGTTTATTAGTGTGTATAGTTAGTGATAGTCCGATAAGATTTACCATCCTTGACCGTAATGCATAACGAGACCCGTGTCCAAATATGGAATTAGGACCTAAAAGGTAAAAATAGTGAGGACACTTATGTATTCTTATAATTTTCAATATTATAGACAAAAGTTTGAACGCAAAATATAGACTATGAATTCATTAAAGCATCTTAGCATATATATATAGAAATAAAAAAACAAATATATTATTATATTATAAAATCGTGCACTTATGCATCAGAAATAAAAAATAAAATTCTAGAAATTGTTTTCTTATTTGAGATATTTATTCATATTTTTTAAAAAATAAAAATACAATCAAAGAGAAATAATATACTAAAGAAATTATTAATTACTTTGCAATCCAACATTATATTGGTTAACTACAATCACAAAATAAATAAGATTTATTAGAAATGTTGTAGTCATTGATATTAATATTTTAACATCCTATAATTCTATTCCTTTTTTTAGTAGGATTTCTTTTTAAATAGAGTAAACATGATTCAAATTTCAAAACAAATCCTCCATAATATTTCAATGAAAATTTACTCTACGCAAAATTCGAATTTACATTGTCGGAGGATTTTTCCTCCATATCATCAGAAGGATTAAACAACGTGGGAAAATAGAAATGAAGAAGGATTAAAGAGTGAATGCCATGGTACCTCAAAAACGTTATTGCTTGTCATTGTCAATACACAACAGTCAACAATTCTTAATCTCATCATCATTCCCTTTACTAATTTTTTTTTTTGAAGGGCATTCCCTTTACTAATTGGTTTTCTTTTTATTTTTTAGTTTTTCCCACGTAATTCGGTAAATGATGAATGTATTAGTTGCATAGCTCAAGCGTTGTTGGAGATGAGAAAATTAATTTTATTTCTAAGTTAAGTTTAAATCATTTTTTGCTTTTTCTTTAATTGATGAAAATGAAGAGTTCTATGGAGAGATTAATTTTCTATAATATTAATAGGATTTTAATTGAGAAAACATCATGTGACAAAATGAGAAGAAAATTCAACTAATATGATCTTATGACGGTGCTACAATTATCTTCGTTGCAACTTTAATATATATACATATAAATTTCACATAATTGTAACTATCTTGAGTAAGCAAATAAATATCATTAAGAATAATCCAGGTGCATAATCTTCATGAGATTAAGAAGAATCCTCCTCTTGCAAGATCACATTAGATTGCTTGATTTGTCATCAATGTTTACTTAGCCACCAATATAGTATGATTAGATTCCTAAACTAACCGCACTATAAAAAAGATATCTCCATTAAATTGAATTTCTCATGAGGCGGTAGTGATATTTGCCCAAATATGAGTCTTGAAGCAACATGCACGTAAGGGAGGGTCGTTTTCGGGATTGGTAATAACTCGGGTCATAATAGTATGTTGTTGGGTGGACACTTAAGCATCCAAAGAAAGCAACATACAAGGGACTTCGAAGTAAACTATTATCATTATCAAGAGAGACGAACACCTAAAAAGAAGAAGAAGAAAAAAAAAGGGGGAGAGAGAGAGAGAGAGAAACCCGGCCCGTTTTGAAAACTGAAGACTTTTGATCCATCATCCATATCTTATGCAATGGTGTCTTTCCTGATAGGCTATAGCAGACAGTTCCACCATAATATGTAGTATGGAATCAGATTCCATTCCGAGAGATTTTTCAAAAAGAAATAAAGAAAGAAAAGAAAATGCAGATAAATGGGCCCAGGGGAAGGGTGCACACTACCCTAAAAATAGAGTTCATCTTCTTCAATATGGATCAGATGCCATTGGGAAAATCAAATAAGTGAACAAGTGCATGTAATTCAGTGTGAAAATTTATCTTCTATGCTTTCTTGGTCTGCCCTTTTCTATAGAATTGGAAGAGTAATGAACCCAAAGCATTAACAAACTTTGGCCTTTTTTCACTTCAGTGTTTTGGTTTACAGGTAGAGATGACTTTCTTGGTTTTTAAAAAAATTCTGATACATGAGAATATAAATCTATTTTTTTACTTAAACTTTACTTTTACTTCTTCTTTTTTTAGAACTTTTAATTACTTTTGTTTGACAGCACTTCTCCTTATAAGTAGAGTAGAAGAGAAGCTGCAAAAAAACTCAGCCATGCATTTATAACGTATCGGTGAGACTAGTTGTATTCATGTATTGCATAATAGACCCACAAACTGGGGGAAATAATAGTAGTAAATTCAAAAGATCCAAAACAATTTTAGTTGGAATCTTGGGGTATAAAACTTCAAATTTCAAAAGAAAACAAATGAAGAACGGTGGGAAAGATACTGAGAAGTGCCCTCAAGTCTAAACAGAAAGAAAGAGAAAGTGACTAAGATATTGAACAAGAGGTGAACAAGAGGGTTTGATTTATACTGCCACTACTCACTCTGTCTCTATTCTGAAAAAGGAAAGATGGTTGGTTGAGGAGTATAAGAATTCATATTGAACCTAAAATCTATTCTAATCACCTGTTAAGTACTCATATTTTATTTGATCTCTTCTGTAATGCAAAAAAAAAAGGTTATAAAAACTAAACTTTCGTCGATAACACCCCGAGTGGGGAGGGGGGTTATATAGTCTGTACGTCACACAACACAAATACATAGTACAAGAAAAGACCTTTGCAGTGCACTGTATAGTATGACATATTTTAACTTTAGTGGTGGACAAAATCATTTAGCTTTGAAGCTGGGTGAACTGGCATGTGAGACATCCATCCAAAGTCAAAAAACTGTTTCCTCAACATTCCACATCCACTGCCGAGGATAACCAAAGGTCTCTGCCTTGTCACTGTTCAAAATTTCTGACGATATCCAATCAGAATATTCAACGCTTAGGCGTGGGTGATGGGTGGGGTAGAGAATGAAAATACTCTGACCTATGTGACCATTCTCATAAGGAATTTTTCTAGATTCAGAATGAGTTTAAATCTAAAATTTTAGTTCAACTTTACAATTATTAAAAAGCTAAGGGGAAAGATTAGAGGATCTAAGAGATCCACCACCATGAAATATTCCAATGCATGCCAATAGTCGTCACACATACGAAGACTTCCAATGCATGCCAATAGTCGTCACCCATACGAAGACTGCTAGTCTTTGAAATACGCATTCAGAGGATAAGGGGAATAATCAGCTCTTAATATTTAAGAGAATTACCCCCACGAATGCATAAAGCTTATCACTAAATATATAGATAATAATAAAACAGATAATAATGTAACTAAGCCTACACTCTTTTCTTTTTGTATTAATTAAAATAAATATTTAGTTTTGAACAAAAAGAGAACTAAATTTCTGTGACCATCATAATAATTCCCTTAGCTAAAAGGGTTCATTCAAACCAACTTATGCTATAAAATGTATAATTCTTAGCAAATGTACATGCATTTCTGAGCATTCAATGTACCTAATGAGTTTAGTTAGCAGCATATACCGAAAAAAGTAGTAACTAGAAACTACCAGCATTAAAAAGAGAAAAGATATAAAATGATAAGATTATTACAAACAAAAGAATTTCAAAAAAAGGGACCCATATATATCATTACTTGTCATGTTCTATCATTTTGCTGTCCTTAAATAAAGATACTTTAATGTGAAGAATAGCAGTGAATATCTTAGCTCCACTTGTTTTCAAAGTATGGGAAGATATCATAAATAGACAGCCAAATGATTTAGACCTTCTAAAGCAGGTGAAAGAAAAAGCAATAGAAACTAACTGGACATATGGGTATTTGGGAATTTGATTCAATTAGATGCTTAGTTAAAGGAAAAAAGTGATGGCCAGAGCCCCATTTTTCAATTTAATATCGATCATCATATATTGCATAGAAGATCTATTTTTACTTTTCCCCAACTCAAAATGTATCATGTGGAGCAATTCAATTTATCAAGGTGGTTTTCGCGGTCAAGTTCATATATTGGCTTCCCAGGGAGATTGAGCTGGGATTATCATATCAGCGAAAATAATATACGAAGCGATGCCTTGGGTATCCACTAGTCCTGCCATAACATTCTGATTTAGCAATTCCATCAAAGCTGTTCTCAGATTTTCTTAACCGTAGCATTAACAAAGTTTTGTTTAGATCAAGAAACTAAGATCACAATACAATTAAAACCAAAATGGACATCGTAGATGCGGGCACTCTCCAGACAGACTAGCTTTGACTGCCTAGGCCCCAGTCCATTCACTTTCAGTCACAAGAACCAACAGCAATTATAAGACTTCAGAATGGGGCAGTAGCCTCTACAGCTCAAAGAGCTTTTCTTCATCAGCAGAATGAAAATTTTAGAGATTTGTAACGGAAAAAAATTAAGAGATGATTATGTAACTTTTGTTTTTGCACTTGGATTAAAATCAAAGATGAGGCACAAAAGCCTCATTGAGGAGGACTCCAACCTTTTAAACAAAAACTCAAACTACCATCATCATGCTGTTTTAGAAGAAGTCCAACTTGTTTTCCTCTCCTCTTTTTTTCCTGTTGGGTGCTTGTCTGGTACCTAGTCTACTTCCTCATCATAAAATTCACTCCCCCACTTCTACTTTACTCGCCCAAGCTTTCAAAACTCATAATTACCTTCCGGTGCGGGTTTTGGAAGACAACCCATACACCCGTGGGAGTCACAGAAATCATCACTCCTTTTCTGTTACCCTGTGATTCATCCAGGAGTCTTTTATGCTTTTAGTGCTTGGCTCTGTACATTTACACCTTAGTTTTAACCCTTCCAATTACATAGCACTAAATTAATGAAAAGGAAAGAGAAACCAGCTCCACTTCTCCACATGCCGCAAGAGAGCTATATAATCTCTTACTTACATAGAAATCCAAAACAAATGACACTCAATCATCATAGGCATGCTACATGCATTAAAAACCAAATTTAAGAATGATTTTGTGCCAAAATTTATTTTCATGAATTTGTCATGAAAGAAATCTCAATTGGCAGACTTGAGCTCCATTTCGCTTCAAAAACACAGGCGAAGTATCCAAATCTTATCAACCCCATAAATCATCCAATATTAGATCATTTCAACAATCTAAATTCCAGCCAAAATAACTGAAAGAATAACATAACAATAAAGTTTATAACACTGAAATCCACATATATAACAACTTTCAACTAAATTTCCCTCTGCTTACTTACTAGTAAAGTGGTATAAGCGTATAAAACATAAAGTATGTCATAATCACCATTCCGTGTTACAGCTTGATCTAATAATCAAGATACCAAATGATTTTACAATTTTAAAACATAATTTAAGTAGCTAGGTATGTCAAGAAATCACTCTTAGCTTCGACCTCTGTCAATTGGAAAGCACCAGTATATTTTTACACCAGCAACTTGTTTTCTAAAATCTTGAATGCCACCAATTGTTAATCAACCAGTTAACGGCCAATGTATAGTTGCTTGGCTAATTTTTATAGTAAATTACGTTTCTAGAGCTAGGTTTGCCCTAGCTCTCCATACTCAGCCAGCTATGATGCCCTATATAATTGTCCAAGGATCGAAAAGAAACTGCAGGAGAAATCAATGGCATTTAGAAGTATGTGTAAATAAAAGGTACTAATTTGGAAGATGCTGGTGGTGGCAGATCTTTACGTGCAAATTTTTCCTAGTCTTCACTCAAATCCGTTAAATGTTTGAAGATGATACATAAAGCGAATGGATAATCCAAAAACCAAAAGTGGAAGAAATCATTTCCAAATTGCCTCATGTCCTGAGACAAGCCCCATAACATCAAATGTATGTGCTCTATTTGTATATTTACACATTGGATAAGCGACAGAAACAAAAATGATCCCTACAATGTGTTGTATTTGAGGCCAAACCAACTACAGAAGAGTGAGCCTGGATATATATTTGACAAGGTGTAAAATTACACATCCAGAAACTTTCTACAACTTTAGATAGACTCTCCAACCCCAAAACATTCTCTGGGGGTAAAAAATGGAAGCATAAAGCAACAAAAAATCAAAATTGTGCTTAAGTTATTGAGTTGATCTTTAAGAAAAGCATATGATCAAGAAAATCCACGGGCGGTTACCTCTGATATCCTTCTTGTGGTCAAGAAAAAGGAATTGTTATCTTCTTGCGATTGGAGAAGAATATATTGCAGGAACCTTTCAAAGTTTTCCTTTTAACTGCAGGAAGCAGCGTAATATCAATTCTTTTTTTCTTTTTGGCTAAATAATATCAATTCCTACTATGTGTGTATGTATGAGCTCTATATACTGTGAAAAGCTATGCCTCCACCAAAGGCAATCCAAGGGGAATGAGACAGAAAATAGACAAGGACAAAACATTAAACTGGCAGATTTCTTTTAATCCCTTTTATTTTAGTAGAAGTAAAGTAGCACATCTTACCTTAAATAGAGTTGAAAAAAAAAATCAATTCAGTCAGCATGCTCACGAAACCGTACAATGTTGTTGATAAATGGCCTTTCACCGCGATATCTAATCATTAAGAGAAGAAAATCAATATAGAAGTACAACCAGAAAAATTATAAACTTTCAGATAAATTAAATGTATGAACAATGACCATTGCCACCAAAATAGTGAAAGTTCTGGTCTCTATACTAACACAGCAGAGTAAAGCTAAATACTTACATGACAAATGCTGCAATTGTCAGACAAGAAACCCCCACAGAGAAGTGGATAGGAAATGTTGCAAAAAATTTATCATGATCCAGAAATACTTTTTCTGAGATGAGAGTAACTACACTTGAAAACAGCAATATGGTCCAACCAGAAGGTAAGCAGCTAAGAAAGGAAAATGATGAATCCTGAGAAAAGGTTAATATAAGTATTGTGAATGGTATCATATCTCAAATTTCACATAACCTCACGAAAAGTAAAGTCCAGACAATAGAAATTAAATATGAATTCTGCTGTTCATGCTAATGCATGAACTGTACCTGGAAATAGTTTCTGATGAATACAGCAGAGTAAGTAACCCTGAAAAGCATATCTACACGGAAGTTAAGAAAGAGCAACTCTTGTTAGAAACACAGCACATTAACTAATGCTGCACTAGTTCATATGCATTAACACTAGCATACCACCAAACACTGTAGCCATGCTTCCTCCAATTGATACATTGTTGGATGTATGTGATATCACAAGTCACAGGAAATGGATAAATACAAATATTGAGAGAAAAATATAAAAGGATACTCAGAGAATTTGCAAGAATTAACCCAACTGCTCCCATTGATTGTATAAGACAGACATTTAGTACTAGATAAATCAAAGAGAACAAAAGCAAGGAATTATTCCAGCATTTCAATTGATTCTCTGTTGCAACTGCATGCAAAAATGCCTCTGAAGTTCCTGGTTAAGAAGGCAAATGGATCACTGGAATGAAATAGTAAGAAAACAATTACACTCAGCATCCATTTTGATAAAAAAAAAAAAAAGTTACTTCAATTGTTAGCAATATCCTACGTGATACAGTTACCACAACTACAGAGCTACAAACTTTATAGTCTATTCATCAAAGAAGTTTGATCAAGCAAAGAAATGATACTGATGAGTTTGAACAATTATACTAGGCAACTGATTTCTCACATTGAATAGGCTGCATATAATACTCTGGTAGCAGAAGAAAAACAATTAACTAACAGATGAGATAGGATGACTTACCATTCATTGCTAAAAACACAACATACATGGAATAATACTTGAGTGCTGTGGACGCTTCTCCATCACTCCATTTCTGACCATACAATAATCGAATGAGAGAGTAAGAATAGCTTGGACCAAATGCCATAACTACAAGCCCTACAAAATCAGGAAGCAGCTTGAGCAAATTATATTATCAGACTGCCTCACTAGATAAATGTATTTTAACTAAAAACATGCAGCTACTATTGATAAGAAAAAAAAGTTTTACCCTCTCAACTATCAAAATCAAGAAATGGATAGATAGATGAAAATCAGGAATCTTTCTTATCAACTATTCCAAGGTACAAGTTCACTGAAAACCACTTGAGGCTCTATTCAAGCTAACCCTGTCAATATCTTGTTTTAAATTATGTTATTTAAAAATAAACCAAGATAAACCAAAATAAACCAGGATAAATTATGTCAACGACAATCTACCTTTCATTAATTTTTGAAGTTCAGTTTGACATGATATTATGTGTAAGACATGTTCAAATAAAGACAATGCTAATTGGACTCAGCTCAGCCAATTCAAATAATTACAGCCAAGTTTGGACAAGGATTTCCAAGCATGATGCACAAAAGAGCAGGTTTCAAACACTTGGCTGACTTCTGGGTTGAATCTAGTGGCTAAGACCATCAATAATATTTTTGTTCACCCTACCCAGACTGCATGCACATACCATAAGTAGCTTAATGCAAAATGGCAATTCAAACCTACATTAACTAAGAGATAAATCCCAGGTCTCCATTTTCCCTGCATACCCTAAACTCACTTGTCTCCAAAGCCTTTCATACCCAATCTCTGCTCATTAGCACACCTATGGTCCTCATCATTGATGTTCTTAGTCAATTCTATAGCATGGGAAAGTTACTTTCAAGATAGATATTACTAATAATGCACCTTTGTTTATTGACTTTACATAGATTTTACAGTGACAATTTCAAGACATTCAAAGATAAAGTTGGAAATCTATGCGACTACAGTCTACTTTTCCAATTCCTTGAATAATTCAAAATGGAGTACAACACTTGGACAGGAGAATTCAAACAAGTGTAAATCAGCAGGACTGTTACAGGCATAAAATTTGCGCATAATACCTATTAGCAAAACAAGTTTTAGAGCACGGTTAAGGATCTTGCTAATTTCTTTCTTTTCTGTGCATTCTCACCTGCGAAGATAAATAGGCGAGATAATGTTAGCAATGAGAAAATAGATAAAAACTGTTGCAGTTCTTCTGGCAGTATGTTTGACTCGGATGATTCAATGGTGATAAAAGTGAAGGAAAAAGTAAACACGTCATTGCTGGCAACATAAAGTCCTAAAATTATTAAGTATACTGCTAGACACTTCATGGGCTATGCCTTTGCAATTATATCCATCATAAGGATTTTGCTAATGGACCTTTAAAAGCGGAAGTGATCACTCATACCAATTTCTAAAAGGTTACCAATATCTAAAGCCATTGAGGATTGCAATAGAAAGAACTTCAAAGAACACTAGAAAGACACATAAGCATATATACCTACTTTCTCTTGTTCATTACATTGAGAAGTGCTTTGAGCACTTGGATAATGAAAATCTAGAAGTTTAAGATCAAGGTGGGACTAGCTCATATATGTAGTTGTTCTCAGGAAGGGGAAGAGAGAGATTGCCCCATGAGGGCAGCCTTCACAATTAGATTGCACCAAGCAACAGAAAGTAGAACACTGAACGCAAGCTTCATATTCTGAGAACAGAATAATGGTAAGCACAATTCAGAATCTAATAGGTAATAAAACTAAGAATTAAAAAACATGGTAAAACAATGTCAAAGTTAAAGTTCCTCATGAGTAATATGATTGAGAGAACGAAGATGAACGTGAGATAAACCTGATGCAGACCTTGCAAAGGTAGCATATGAACTTTCTTCAAAGGGGAGAAAATCATCCTCACCACTAAACTCCCTGAAACATCAAGCTGATTTCTATATAATCAAGTCCAGAAAGACTCCAAATCTCAAATCAAGGATTGATTGAAACTCAACCTCAAATGAAAATATTAAAAAGAATCTACATTGAAAACATCTAACTACTAGCTAAAATTGTTTCTGGACACAAAAAGATCATAGTACCTAGTTTGTCCACAAGACCATATACAGCCTGATTATATGGAGTGTCAAACCATACAAAGGACCATCTTTTCTCCTTCTTGAAGAATTAACTTCCTGAAGGACTGAAAAGTGAATAGCATACACAAGTTGAGAGCTTCCTATCATAGTTCATCACACCTCCAACACTGTAAAAGAATTTGTTGTTAATCTTCAACTGAAAGAACCATATTCTAAGTAAAGAATGAAAACTAGAAGCAGAAATTAGAAAAGAACTTGAGAAGATCCATTATTAGAGAGACATCTTTTAAAAGATATCACATAGTCACCACTTTGATTCATGATATCTCATAAATTTTTTTTTTTTTAAATGCAACAAATCCAGATGGCAAAGAATCATGTAAAAGGGGACTACATTAGTTTAACGAAAGCATCATCCAAAAATAAAACTACCAGCCAAGCATTTGCGTGCTGATAAAACCTGTGAATCCCCAATTCACCAAGTTTCTTAAATTCCATCCATATCTCAGCTTCCAGTTCTCTTAGTACCTTATAAGATTTGTGTGCCACCTATTCTATATTGTGTTGGTTTCACAATATGTAAGCTTTCCTCATATTTCTATTCTGTGAATCACTATGGTATCTCTAGATAGTTTTAGAATATGCTACCATACATGTTGCAGAAGCATAAACAGCAGTGAAATACTTTCCACATTTATTCAGTAGCACACCAAATTTTGCTCTCACTTGAGGAATAATGTTGCAAGCAATAATGTTGGTTTCAGAAACAATCCCAACCCCCCCCCCCCCCCCAATTCTTCAAAGACAATCTTAATGTGTTCCTCAGCTCAGGGATGAAAAGAAAGAACTACTTTGTTAAATAACCAGAAACGCAAACAAAAGAATGAATTTATACCTGAAAGGAAAAAGATCAGAAATCTTGTTAGCATGATAAAGAAGGGAAATAGCACCAAATACCAATTAAAATGGAAACTGCATATGCAGCTTGTGACCAGGCAAACACAATAGCTTTCTCTGCAAGTCAAACAAGAAAAAGGTCAAAAGTCACAAACAGCCAGAAGATCCATTAGAGATGCTTAAAGTGACTTTGACAACACAAAAAGGCCTACTGAATAATCAGAGTGG
>SRSM01000163.1:0-81755 GCA_019593545.1 Apocynum venetum | reverse complement strand
AAGAAGGGGATGTCAGACCTTTCTAATCATCACTAACTCCTTCCCAAGCCAAAAAGTCAATGCATAAAAGCACTCCCTTTGTCCAAAATTGAATGTACAAATTTCTATTTTGAGATGACAAAAAATAAATGTCCTACGGTCTAAAGTAAACATATCTTTTCGACTAAAGTTCTACATCTAACTTCCTTATTTCTGAAGGAATAATAATCCACAAACACTCAAGTCTCACCACTAACTATTTTAATTAATACGATTAATTGCGGTAACTTGCTTGTTAGCAAATGCTCTCCTATATATTTGTGTCAAGTCAAAATAACACTCCAATCTTGGACAGAGAATATAATAACAGAAGAAAGAAATTAAAAGTTGCATTTTGCATAGGATATGGCACTTTTAAGCTTAGTTCAGAAGAAACAGACATGGGGGGAGGGGGAATAAAGGCCATTAAAATAGAACTACACTTGCAATCAACTAATCCAACCATCAAAACCACAACTGATTATGGAAGAACGTATCCATTATCGAAATATCAAGTGGAGTGACTAATTGCTACTAAACCTACTTATAAATTGCCACCTGGGAGATTTGGGAAAACCAGGATACCATAAATAATATCTGGACTTCTTTGGCAATTAAATTTCAAGTAAATCGTCACAAAACCTAGCAAGAACAAAAAGCTAAGGATTCTTGATTTCCTAGTAACACGCCCCGTCACCCACACAACCCCCTAAAAAAAGTCCGCTAATCCTTAGATTGGAAAAGAATGCAGGCATGATATAGATTAATAGGACAGAAGAAACAGTCTTTCAGAAAGAAACACATATTTAGTTCCTGAAGCTTCATGCTATTACAAGCATTACCAGGACCTTGATCCAATTGCAGGACACACCACAAACATAAAAAATAGCAAAGAATAATAGCACTACAAACTTCTCATCCAAAGAGATGCTGTTAAAAGCTCAAGAATGTAGCAGTCATGTCAAGCAGCTGGACTTACAACTTTCTGTATCTTCAGAACAGCCAAAAATCCCTGTTGTCCATGGTTCATCTGCTGGAGGCTCAAAACTTTCAGGTAAAGTTGACCACATTCATTGCACTTGCGCCCAGCCAACTGCCAAATAAGAGCCAGGTTACAAGGTAAGAATTAAAACATCCAATACTACCAGCACAAATCTCAGATAAAGTATGCTATTCAGGCTAGGTTAGAAGATTTCCTTCTTTTTCTTTTTCCTTTTTTGTATTACATACGTCATATTTTTCTAATTGGCTTTCTACACAAGTAGAAAATAAGGGGGAAGAGAGAGCCAAAAAAAAAAAGAGGCCATTTAGGATTCTAATAGAAGCCAGATAAATCTCTGTTTACCATTCAGCTTATATTTTCAGGAAGTGACTGAAAAATACCAATGCATTAAAGCATACAAAAGACCCTAGCTCCATCTTTTAAATTCTACTCTGCATGGCCTCCATTAACATTCTTCGCAAATTCACTCAACTGACAATTAGACACTCCTCATATCAAGTAAGATTTGTTTATGTCTTTGCTTTAGGTAATTCAGACATCAACTTCCCCACTACCCAACACCAACAAAAACTCCTATAGCAGCTATAACAATTTGTCACATTAAAAAGGAGCAAACGTTTATGTATGCATAACTGCTGTTTTACTTGGTATAAAGTCTCTCTGAAGTTTTTTATCAAACAGATACTTTTGTTAGGATGGAGAATGAAAGCCAAAGGGGAGCTTGGCCCAAATGATTGCTTTTTTTTTGGCAAGGAAAAGAAGAGGAAGAATACCTTTTAAAAACAGAGTAAATCGAATACCTTTTACCAAATTGAAATTTTTTGTCTTGTCCCTCCTTTTTTTTCTCCCCGAGAAAATCAGAAGCAATTAGGCCCAAATACTAACTTTAAAGAGTACATACAATTACCACTGTAAAAGCTAGATCCTCTAGGACTCCGCGTACCATTGCTAGAGAACAAACATACTGACATCAATAGATTCAACTACCGAATATGTCAGATGCCGTCAAGAAAAAAGCTTTATAAATAATTCATTCAACACTATTTGAACAAGCACAACCAAATTTCGAAATCGGCACCAAATTATCTTCGTCAAACTAAGTTACCGTCTAAATCCCTATCTTCTTCATGTACCAAAACCCTCGACCGACACAATCTCTAGAAGCCAACCATATTCAGACCACAATTCATTTGAACACACAAAATAAAAAAAAATTAAAAAAATCAGAAAACGGAGATCACCTGAGGAACTTCAATAGGCTGATTTAGCTCTCCAGGCTTAATGTCCTCGATAGGTGTTTGATCTTTAGTCAACTTGACATACCTTGACGGATTTCCTCCATCCGCCATCTTCTGATCCCTAATCAATTCAACAAAAAAAATCAACACAAGCATCTTTTTATCTCCAGAAAAAATCATTTCTAACATTTACACGACACCTTTGGTTCGCTGATCAGAAGAACTGGTAGAAATCGGTGAGTCAATGGGGTTCGTAATTGTTAAACCAGAGAATGAAATTGGAAGGTAGGAGAATCGGCCTGTTTAGGAGTCTACAGACTACAGTTAGGACTTGGGCCTTGGAAATGGAGGATTTAATAACGTTAACTGCAAGGAAATGCGGAATTATATCCGGTCTCGGTGAATTTTTTATCAGCTGTGATTAGCTTAAGGGTCCAGTTGTTATCGGATCCCTTAAATGATTGTCACGTATTGCAGGTAGAAATGTAATGCTCCCTCATTCCCAAATCGAACGACAACATTTAACTTAATCGAAAATTAAGAAAATCATTCTTATTATGTATTTAGTAATTAGACTATAAGTCATTAATATGTACTTTTTTGAATAAAAATGTTTATAAATCAAACTTATAGCATCTTATAAAATAGTGAGATATGAAACTTTAACGTTCTTCGTAAAATTTTATATTATAAAATATTTATTTAATAAAGTAAATATTCAATTTTAAATATTTAAAATATAAAATATTTACAATTAATTCTAATTAGAAAGTGAATTCACCTTTTTGATTTTGTTGGATTTTCTAAAGATTTGGTTGCATTATTATTACTATTATTATTATTCAAGGACATGCACTAAGGGATTTGAATAATGACATGAAATTTGTTGAAAACAATATATTCACTAAAAAATTATTTATCCTTCAACTTTTTTTTCTAATTGCGCAAGAAATTGATTCGAGATGGAAAATTTTGTATCCATCTAATGATTTCTTTATTTTTAAATGGGCAAATATATCACTATGAAGTGCAATATGGCCCTCCGCTAAAGTTACGTGTTTGTCATAGCAACACTTATCATGAACCAATTTACATAAAATAAGTATTTTCAATATATTGATAATATTTGATGGTTAAGATCAAATGTTTTTTAAGTTTAAGGATTAAAATCAATTTTTTGAAAAAGTTCAAGGACTACTAACATAGTTTTCTCTATTAACATTATAGGTGGAAGTCCTAAAATTATTGTGACAAGTTCAATAACTAATAAAATTATTTTGGCCCTTCGATATTGAAGTAACAAAAGAGTAATTCATTATTCACAATCATCTTTTTTTTTGACAATTTATTCAATAATTGACAGTCCTATTTATCTACCTTTTGCATCAATATTTTTTTTAAATTATGCAACATTAGTTATTCGAATATCATAATTTAAATCCAAATTAAAACTTTTCTGACCATTGAACAATTTTTATATATTCAACATGACTTTAATTTGAAGATTTTAAATTACAAAATTTTCCAAAGCCAACTATTTTATAAGAATGGGTTTCCATTTGTTAGTTGATATATAAATAGATCTCTTGTCCCAAAATTGCATAAGAATAATAAACGATTTTCAAATTGACACTAAAATCAGATTTTGTGAAATAGGATGAAATTGAACATTATATTTGGTAATTTATTCCAAAATCTTAATTTTTCTTATAATCTTACATGTAGGTCTCATGCATTTATATTAAATATACTTTTAAAATACTTTTTGATAAAAGTTACATATTTAAATAATATATTAATAGTTTTATAGCATTTCTTTATTATATAAGATTAAAAAAATCATATAAAACCCCTAAATATAATTTTAAAAACTTATTCGAATATAATAAATAATTCTCATTTACATATATATATATATATATGCATGCACACACCACCTAAAAACTTAGAGCTTTTAACAAAAAATGACAGTTTTCCTAACTTTGATCCGAAATAACCCCGCATGGAGAATTGAGAACATAATAACTCATTATGTTTTTTGAAGATATGTAAAAAGGTGAAAAAAATGATATATGTTAATGGCAGTGTCTTTAATGTATTTCATCATCCTGCACCTGCAACCTTCATTTAAGTTGCAATAACATATCAATTCATGTGCAAAGATAGATTATTCTTGAGAAAAATACTTTCCAATTCCCGAGATAGCATGGGTTTTTAACTAAACTAACTATATATTTATAACTTTGATTCAAAATAATTCAAACTTTTAGAATAAGACCAAAATCATCTAAAACGTTAATGCCAAAATTGTAAAATATTTTTTCCTTACATGGCATTGGAAAATGTCAATCTAAAATGTGTATAAAAGAATACGCATTTACCACATGTGTGTTTTTACTTGTGAAAATCATAAGATATGGTGAATTAAGTTTTATTCGATTTTTCTTTACCTAATTAAATAAATACTTTCTAAGATAACAAATATCAAACATTTTGTACTCAAACAGTTTATGAAATAATTTGTTCAAGTAGTTATCCAAAGTAAAGTAAAGAACACAACGATTTATAGTGGTTCAGTTTATCCAACAAAACATAATTCATTACTTTGAGCTATCTGCTCAATGATTTCACAAAACATTTTACTAATTTAGCACAATAGATTACAAAAGAGGTTCACCTAATTCACCTTAGGGTTTTACAACACAAACATTTTACTCAATCAAGATTCACCCAACTCATTATGTTTTACAATACAACCTTGATTAGACACTTATCTCTAATACAACAATTAATGAACTAGATACACTTGAAATAATCACAACTATCTATAATTTAAGGTTTACTCTAACCCTTAGAGTTTTAAGCTTAATGCAACCTTGAATGAAACTTAGAATATGATAATAAGAAAAGTTTGATATAGATATCACCTTAATATGAAGATATATCAATTTGAATCACAAACAACTACTTGAATAATATGTTCCTCTAAATTGTTCAAGAACCAATGATTTAGTAAAAACCCTTATTAGAGGATTTTTACAATGTAAATGTTATGAAAGGGTTTCAAAATGTTTCTAAGATGTTCTATATTGAGTAAGAATCATATTTTTGTTCAAAAAGTTCTATATGTCTAACTGTCATAAAAATAATTGTTTGAATCCTACTTAGGAGATTTGTGGTCGACCACATCTCATGCTGGTCGTTCGTATCATCATCCGCAAGTGTACCAAAGAGCTCTGGACATTTTGCGAACAATGAACTGAGTAGTCCGATCAACTGCATGATTTATGGTCGACCGCACATGCATCCAAACCATGCAACACAAGATTTCAATCAATTCTAAGAGTTGTGGAATATATTTTATAAAGATTTTAAGCATATACATGTATTTTGAAATTCATTTTAAATACTCAACTCATATTTTATCTTTATGAAGTGCATTTTGAAAAATGTTTTACTTTTTTGAGCAACCTACAAAATTTATTATTCATAGAGATAGACCTATAGATATTTGACTAATATCAATATTTAACACTAAACCTCTAGATCCTATCTAATACATAAAACGTTTATCTTCAACTCTTGATAGCATACGATATTTTCTGAAAACTTGAAATTTCAATCTTGAATGGATTAGACATTTGAATCCCAAATGACCAACACTTATATAATTAAAACATTAGTTTTCATCAATGTTTGTCATTAATTAAAATTAAGACATTAAAATCTTTAGGGCTTTCAACTTGAAAAACTTATAAGCAAGTAAAGTGAAAAAAATGCTACTAATTGATGTCGAGAAGAATATGCTGGCCAAATAAAATGTTGCAATTGTAAGTAGTGTTTTCTTTTTAGGTTATTCAACTCTTCTTTATTTTTTTAACGTTTGAAAATAATTGTTTATATTAAAAACATGAAATGTATATTTATGTTAAATGTTTATTTATTAATTAATATTGAAAATGTTGTAATGCAATATTAAATATTTTAAATGTTAATATAAAAATGACAAAAATGAATATACAATCAATAAATTATATAAAATTAAAGTATTTAAATAGAAAATGTTGGGAAAATATTAATTGTGACCTATACAATCATGATTGTCAACTCCATACCCATATGGTGAGATTTTAAAGTGAAAAAAGTTCACTATTAAAATGGTGATCATGAATTTGATAGTGATTTTCTCATAAATTTGAAAGTGCTTTTATCATGAATTGGTTCAATTTTGCACGTAAACTTATCAGATGAGAATACATTACTTCAACTCACGATGATAATAAAATACATAGTTAAAAGTTACGACATAATAAAATACTTGTAATGAAATATTATTATTAATGAATTCTCTTTTTTCAAATAATGTAATAAATTATTACGAGTTAAGTCATGCTTGCGTATCATTGACAATGTTAAAGAGAATGTCATTTATTTATATCCTATATGATATGTTGACTCATCATATATAGATAAGTAATAATATTTTTTTAATAAATTTATCAATTAGCAAATAACATATGAATAATGTAATTAATTGATGATATTATACATTAAAGATGAATTTTAAAATTAAATATGAAGTCACATAACATTCATCTTAAATTAATTAATATTATAATTACAATGTGATATACTTTATTTTTCATAATTGCTAAATGCAGCACCTCATTTGACAATTATACCATTCACTCATCTCTCCCTCACCTCTCTCTCTCTCTCAACCAATTCCATCCCAAATCAAAAAAAAAACAGTCAAATTAAAACCGTTTTTAACGAAACGAAAGTCAAAACATGTTAGTTTTGTACTATCTATGAATGTTTAATATTTTTTTTGTTAGATTTGGTTTTATTTTGATGCAAAATTGAAGAAAGAAAGCTAGAATTTTGGTTGAATTTGAATGATGAATTTGATGCTTTAAAAACTTATTTTGGTGATTGTTATATGTTGGGCTTTGATTGATATACATTTAATTGCTCATTGGTGATTGTTTATGGGATTAAAATGTTGAAATTGTGTGAGAAAAATAAGAATTTGAATATGGAAAAATTTCGCCTGAAAAATGTCGCCCGGCCGACTCGACCGGTCGACAGCACCGATGCCCGCAGACTGGAACGGTCGAAACCGTCTAGCTCGCGCCGGTCCAGGCTTCTCCGACCGCACCGGCTCCTGGGTGCTTCGCCCGCGCCGGGTGATGCTTCCCTTGACCGGCTCGTCTGGATGGGTAGGAGAGATGTGGCCCGGTTCGGCAAAGAAGGTTTCGCCCGTTTCTGTCCGAGCGAGCGGGCTGTGCCGACCTTGTTCGGTCAAACGGGCGGGCCGGGCTGGGCCGATCCAGTTTGATCCAATTTTAATTTTTTAATAAAATCAGGAAAAAAATTTTAGATTAATTTGAATATAATGAAATTAGTGTAATTTTATAATTTTAGTGGAATGAAAATCCTTATATAATTATATATTTTAATTTAATGTAAAATGAATTTATTATTGATATAATTTAGTGAAATGTTTGAATTTGATCAATTTTATTATTAGTATATAATTTTATTGTTAATTATTAGCACATAAACTAATAATTAATTGACATGTTTAGATTTTAATTGATTTTGTTTATAATAATTAAGTTAATTTAATATATTAGTTTTAATTTTAATTTTATTTTGCGTAGATGTCACATTATAGTTTTAAAGTTAATTGAATAGTTTAATATTTAACTTTATCTAATATTAGTTTTTAGTGTTTAATATGAATGTATGAAATAGTTTATTGATGATTTTAATTGATTTTGTTTATAATAATTAAGTTAATCTAATATATTAGTTTTAATTTTAATTTTAATTTCCGTAGATGTCACATTATAGTTTTAAAGTTAATTGGTTTAGTTTAATATTTAACTTTATCTAATATTAGTTTTTATTGAATTTAATATGATGAATATATGAAATAGTTAATTGATTTTGTTTATATTGTAGTTGTTTTGTTATATGTGCTATAATAGTTTAAATTGTAATATTAATTTAATATAGTTGTTTAAATTGTTATATTAATTTTGTCTAAATTTGTTTAGATGTCGAATAAGAGATCAATTTCAGAGTCCGAATTACGAGAGCTAATGGCGGAACGTGAAAGCCGCTTCAAGGACTGATGTGTTTCAAACTCGCTCAGAAGGTTGCGTAATGTGCTACCTCGTCAGTCAGGAAGTACATATTCTCCACTTGTAGGAGATCCTATGACTTAGTGGATCTATATTTGTGCCGACACCTGGATTTTCAGTTCGGGAGGAGACCATTACTGATGTTGAGATAGATGAGCAGCAGTTTATCGATCCTGACGACGGAAGAGATGACGAGGATATAGACCTTCCCGGTGCAAATGCAGGGCCATCGGAGGTTCATCCAGAGATACCCGTTCCACGTCGACATGGAGCGGGTAAGGGTGTTGGATTCATGACGCCTCCGACAACTTTGCCTTCATCTTCTCGTCGTTCTCGATCAACCAGTTCTAATATATCGAGCGGGTCGAGGAATGAGTGAGAATTGAGAACTGCCACTCCAGGAGGACCAGAGATCCCAGAGTTACTTAAGGAATTTAGGGGTCATGTGGCATATGACTTATGGCGTGGTGAGGTACGTGTTTTTAAACAAAAGATTATAAATACCATACAAAAATTAATTAAAAAATTTCAAAAAAAAATCATAAAATATTTGACCGATTGGGTTGATAGGGCCATGACCTGTTCGCCCTATTATCGCGGACGGGCGAAAGCATCTGGCCCTTCCGGGACAAACCCTGTTCGCCCTACTATCGCGGACGGTCGAAACATTTCGACCTTCCGAGAAAAAACTTGTTCGCTCTACTATCTCGGACAGTCGAAAACATCTCGACCTTACGGGAAAACACTTGTTCGCCCTACTTTCTCGGACGGTCAACTATCTTTCGATCTATCGTCGACGTAGGACCTCCCGTTCTTCAATTCTTTATACTATGAATGTAAATTCATGTATAAAAAGCATTAAATGTACCTTTATTTCGTCGTCATATGAGTTAAAATTATCTTCGGTTGACATTTTGTTAAAATTTCTTCAAATTCTTCATTAGCTCATTTGAGAGAATTTTTTTCCTTCTGAAATTTAGAGAGAGAAAGCTAAGGGACGTAATTGTCAAATGGAATACTATGTTTAAGTAATAGGGTGCTGCATGTAGCGAGTCCCTTATTTTTAAATGGACATTACTGTATTCTAGAGAGTCTTACTTAAAATATTCAAAACTTTCGGGAGAAAGAGCGACAATTAGAAAATATCGTGCAAAATCTGAAAGAAAATGAAAAACAATAAAGTAACTCTAATCTGAAGAGTAAAACACAGCGCCACTCAGACACACCCATAGTCCCATATTTCTTAACCCTGTATTTGTCCTAATAGGCGCCGGAGTTATTCCTTTCCGTTCTATGGCATGGCGATGAAGAAACCCTAATTTCTAAGAATAGCAACGAATCCAGACCATAGTATTTGCATTTATTTACTTTATTTTCTCTGTTCCTCAATCATCCAAAAATCTCACAAAATCTCGGCGAAAAGGGAACTTCACAACCCTCGTACTTGTTGCTTTTCAACTGCTAGTGTAATTTTCAGCCTCATCATCTTTCTTCTCGTTTCAATCATGGATGCCCAAAGAGCTTTGCTTGATGAACTTATGGGTGCTGGTAAATCTCTCTCGTAAAACCCTCTCATATTTCCTTCTTCTTCTTTTTTTCTTTTTTTTTTTGTAAATTAATGATTTGGCTGCCTTTCTTGCTTATGTATAATCACTTTCTATCGGAGCTTCCCTAATTGGATTCATATATATATATATATATATATATATTTGATGTGGGTGGGGGTGGTCGGTGTTTTATATTGCTATTTCCTGGCAATAAAATCGCTACTAGCTTATAAATTTGTGAAAACCCTGAGGAAGTAGACTTTAGTATGCATTGGAACTTGAGTGAGTTTTATGGATTAAACAAGTTGCATAGCCATAGTCCAAAAGGCTGCAATTTTATGCATGTACCTGAATTCAGAATGATCTGCACTCCCTGTTTGTTGGGATATCCCTTTTGATACACATCTAGGCATTTGAAGAACGTATATATTCAATTTTGCCATTCTATTAAGTTTAGTACAGCTTTTCTTATTTGTTCTATTGTAAATTTGTAGCTCGTAATTTAACCGAAGAAGAGAAGAAGGGATACAGGGAAGTCACATGGGACAGTAAAGAAGTTTGCAGTTTCTATATGGTCCGGTTTTGCCCCCATGATCTGTTTGTGAACACACGAAGTGATTTAGGTGAGTTTATACTTATCTTTAATTATTTACCCCTCTTTTTGGGAACCTTAACTGATAAAGCAGCAACTTAGGAACCTTAGTAAAAAATGTATTTCTGGCTTCCGAAGATTCATGAGCTTCTGTTCATTAAGTAGAAAAGGTTTGGTAACTTTTTCTACCAATATAATATGCCTCTAGTTAGCTCATTCTTTTACATTTAAATCAATGTGGCGATGGTTGCATTTTGCTGATTCTTCTTCTTCTCATACTTTTTCATCAGGTCCATGCCCCAAAATTCACGATCCAAAGTTGAAGGAAAGGTAATCCTTATTTATACTCTGGGATAGTTCCGTTCTCATTAAGTAAGGATAGTTATGCATGATTCTGTAAAATCTTTCACTTCTACACTCCATAGCACTTTGATTTTGTTGTTTACTGCTTTAGGAGAGTCAATTAATTATTTGTCAAAATGATATATGAGAATGCACTGTACTGTATTTCCTTTTCTTTTTGTGTTTCGAGTGGCTTAGTTTGTTTTCTTTGACTTTTTTCCTACAATGGCCTTATATGCAGATGTTTCCATTGTTATGTATTAAGTATTCTCTCTTTGGTTTTCAGTTTTGAGTCATCCCCCAGACATGACTCATATGTTCCAAGTTTGAGGCAGAGCTAGCCCATTTCTGCGAGAAGTTGGTGAGCTTTTCTGACTTAGTTCTACTCTGTACATCCAGGGATATTCCTTGGATTGTGTGGATAAAAATATGCCTTTTCATTGTCTCTTTGTCATTGCGCTTATTATAACTTGTAAATACATATTTGTTTTAGGTGATGGACTTAGATAGAAGAGTTAGGCGTGGTCGAGAGCGCCTTGCTCAGGAGGTTGAAGTTCCTCCTCCACCTCCAATACCAGCAGAAAAATCTGAGCAATTATCTGTTCTGGAGGAAAAAATTAAGAACCTACTGGAACAAGTAGAATCTCTTGGTGAATCTGGAAAAGTTGATGAAGCTGAAGCGCTTATGAGAAAGGTGTATTGCCTGAAATGCCAATTTCTTGAATTCTAAAATTGTCATTTTTGAGATCTTAAGATATTCATGCTACATTGTCATTTTACAGGTGGATATGCTTAATGCGGAGAAGACAGTTTTGACTCAGCAACCACTACAAGATAAAGTCTTGATGATGGCTCAGGAGAAAAAGATGGCCCTCTGTGAAATATGTGGCTCTTTTCTAGTCGCAAATGATGCTGCTGAGAGAACTCAGTCCCATATTACTGGCAAGCAGCATATGGGATATGGTATGGTCCGAGATTTCCTCTCAGAGTACAAGGTGAGTTTCCACCTATGTTGCACATTGAGTTTTCCTCCCCTTTCTGTCTTTTAAACCCTGCTTTCGTTCCCTGACACGTTTTACTTACCCCCGCCCCCCTTTTTAATGGGGAAGTAGGAAAAATCATGATATTGACTTGTGATTTGACTATAGGCAGCTAAGGAGAAGGCCAGGGAAGATGAGAGGTTAGCCAGGGAGAAGGAAACAGAAGAACGAAGAAAGCAAAGGGAGAAAGAGTATGAGAGCACACGTAGAAGTGAGTCAGCTGACAGGGACAAGCATCGTAGTCGAGACCATGATAGGGAACGGGGCCGACACCGAGATCGAGATGGTGACCACGAGAGATCTCGAGATAGGAATGGGAGAGGAGGTCGAGATGGGGGGAGAGGATCGGATTGGAGGCACAGTAGCTCCAGAAATGGGAGGGACAGAAGCAGGGACAAATATCGCGAACGTGAAAGCAGCCGATCACGTTCTCCCATTAGGCATGTTAAAAGAAGGTCATCCCGGAGTCCAGTTCGCCCATATTGAGGATTGTGTAGATGTTTGAAATTTGAATCAAAAGAGGTAGTCATTTTCAACACTCATCAGTTCATGACGTATGCTTTGGAGTCAACTTCTATTGTCTTCATGGGTGAAACTGTTTTTTTCTCACAGCTTTACTGAGACTTACCATCTCCCTATCATCAATATATTTAGAGAGAAAAGGTTGAGGTAGGTATGACTTCATTGTTGTAACTATTTAATGAATCTATTTGAGCTTTTGATGCTTTGGATGAACTAATTGCCTTTAAGGGTCCTCTTTAATGTGTCTCATTGGAAATTTGGTCCCTTTCCTTTGGGACATCTGGAGTTTTTTCTTTTCTAGCTATAAAACAGATACTTTATGTATCCACGGGTAGTTCTGCTGCTGAGGGAAATCAACAATTTGCCCCATGTGAGGTAACGAGTAAATTTTCATTTTGTCAACCGCCCAAATGACATCCTTGGGTTCCATGTTCTATTTGTTTACTCAGATGATGCAGTGGAAACCCTTGCTTCAATGTTCCGTGTGACTCATGTTATTATGCTCATGAACAGGAGTCTGCATAGTTTGCATACTTTTGCAATGATTTATGAATGATAGGTAAACTCCTCCACCCTTGCTATGCGCCTCTCTCTGTTCACTCTACGAGTTGAACTGTGCAGGCACCGTGCAGTTGAAAGGCAGCTAATCAAACAATGTAAAAGAAGCAAGCATTTAGCGGCAATCTGGTTATGAATAAGAGGGTTTCCATATTTTGGCTATAAATATTAAGACGAAATGCTGGAATAGTTTCTCATTAACTTTATGGTAATCCTTTTCTAATCCTTGATGCTCATCCTTGAGTTTTTTGTCCTGAAATTTATAATTTTGGTCTTCTTAGAGGAGGAATAAAGTCCCACTTTTTTGGACCTTGGAATCTCAAACCCAATTTGAGGTCTGTTTTCATGCTATACTCACCTTGTTAGAAAATTCTTATGTGGATCAGGCCTACATGGATGATGTGGTCCTCATTCAACTACAACAGCATCCATTAGTGGTTTATACTATGGTAGCTGAATGAGGGCCACGATGTCTTTATAGACATGATCCATGGCAGAATTTTTCCACCTTGTAACTCATTCCAGGGAGGTTGGGCAGGTAAACAAATTCTTTCTTTTATGGTTATTTCTGTAGAGACCCTTGTTTTGGTCTTTGGTTTTTTTAAAGAGCAAAAAGGCTTTAAAGTTAGCACGTAGGACTACATAGATGGCACCGTTACAATCTGCCAAATAAAGTGATGGGAAAGAAATGCTTCACCTTGGCTTTGGCACAGCTTTCTAGTTCAGCCTGTGGGATGCAGTACTTTTGGAACTCTGCATTTCGAGGCATCCATGCTCTTCCAGACGTGTTACTTCCGCCTGCTTGAATCTTTACACAGGGATGGGAGCTTGACTCTTCAAAAACAAAATCTTAGAAATGGCAGTGGTTCATGTAAAGAGGTAAAATTACAATAGTTTAAATCCAAAATGGCTAATCCTTAAATGGGTCTTGAGCTACTTGACTTTCAAATTGTGAATATCCTTCTGCCTTTTTCTTTTCTTCTGTTGTTCAGTGCAAGGTATCATCTTTCAGGCTTCTATTCCCACTGCTGTAGCTGCTTCTGAAATGCAACTAGTCATTGTCGAGGAAGTTTTTGGTTAAACAGGATGATTGCAGAGAGTATGCATGAAACCATAGGACCAGCTTTTTCAATGGATGGCTAAAATTTCTGAAAGAATGTCTCTAAGATGGAAGTCTCTTTTGTGTTTACAACTTGGCACGTGAGTCTTGTATCATTGTATAGAAAAAGCTAAATGGTCGTCTTATTAGATCCCGAAATTAATCAAAGTTGCAAGAAGCATCCAGTTTGTGCTTTTCAATAACTTGATTGGTGATGGATGTTCCGCATGTATTGTTGATTAACGATGTAGCTATCACACATTGAAAACAGCTCTGATATAAACGCAAGGCTGTACAACACAAATTCTCGACACTGGCATTCGATTCTCATAATCATTAACCAAAACAGCGAAAGGAGATGGCTGTGTTCAAAGTGCCGATAACTGCTTTCTCAGTAATGGGTGGATATTTCCCTTGCCATCCAACAAAAATATTATACTGTAAAATGTCAATAGCTCGTCTCTTATTGATTAATTTTCTGTTTTCCTTTACAATGGGATGTACAGCCAAACTACTTGATATTAGGAATTAGGATACACTGAACTGGGTGAGAGGAGCCAATAAAATTGAATAAGCGCTTTGCCACAATCAAAACTTTAAAAAATATATATTGGAAAATCTCACAGCACTCGGCAAGATGCGCAATTCAAACTTTCGGATTGTATGGTTGTCATTGGTTAAAGAACATCACTTGTCAAACATATACGAAGTCTGCCTTGTGTCTGCTAACAGACGTCATGGAAAGGTTTAGTCCTGAAATCCCGCGTGTGGAACTCTCCATTTGTTGTTATTTGAAAACTTCCAAACTGTTAAGTATCTAAACTCACACGCCGCATCTTGCACACAAGATTGGCAGTGGGAAGATCAAGTTGGTTTCCTGAATCTGACTTCACAAGATCCTTAAGCTGATCTCTTGGAGTTGAAAGGCAAGTGTGGAAGGTAGAAAGGACTGGAGGAATGGGCATTGAGAGAGCGGAAAGCACATTACTCAAGTATTCAATATCAACAGAAAGCTGTTGTGCTCCGCGATCTGTTATATGGTGAATTCCCCGCAGCTGTTCCATGTAAAGAGCAGTAGCACCCTCTGCAACCTTTAAAATATAAAACAAAGGAAAAGATAATTAACCTGAATGAACATATTAGATTTAAAGTGCATTGGAACTGTAGGTTCCTAATGGGAAACTGCTATTAGATGATTCCTAAACTAGATGCCTTCTAGATAGACGGTTGTGTTGGTCCCATTTGGACCTTCCCTAACTAAAAGAGGAGTGCTATCTATCTATCTAACCAGAAAAAGGGGGGGGGGGGGGAAGAAGAAATAAAGAAACCTGCATCTTAGCTCAAATTGGACACGAGTATGCAACATGCTTTTAGAAATTCTTCATTGCTAGATGTTGAATGTTAAAGTGTTTCCCTGCCTTCTATCAGTAGTACTACATAATAGCATGCAGTGAATATAGCTAAATCATGATACAAGAGAAAAATGTATTTAATTACCTTGAACATCCATTCAGTAGCAAAAAACTGGGCTTCATCAGCATTACCATCGCTGTTAGAGATTCCCTCAGCAAGCGGCTCTAATTGCTGGGGTAAAGTAAGAAGATATTCTCCAACATTGGTAACATAGGATTGAGGGTACGAACTAAAGCTTGGGAGGGGGAAAGCAGTAGGTTCATCCACTGAAGACCAGACAGGCATACGAGACAAATCATTGAAGTGTTGCCGTACTTTTGATATAAGGACATCATAGACAAGCTCATTGACAGCATCTGCAAATGCTGCAACTCGCTGAGAAGCAAGCGGAAGTGCATGAAACCTAGGATCTTTAGCCTGCATAATACAATAATAATTGGTAAAAAAATCATCTACCTTTTCCAATTCAGAATCTTGATTGTTAAACTAAAATTCATGTGAAATGTTTTCTAACCATCAATACCAAAAGCAAAATATTTTTAAGAGATTCATAAGTACCTGCTCTAAAAGGTTGAAAAGCTTTCGAGCTTTCTCAGGAACATCGGTAAGCCTCAAAGTTGCCACATCCAAGGCAGCTCTTCCAGCCGTGGATAATTCCGCACTTCTGTCATCATTCACTAAATGTGAATGGGTTTGATCAAGACTTGAACCAGCGACTGCAACAGATAGGTTGGTACTCAATCTAGCAAGAGTGGCTCTCAAGGAAGCTTCAAAGACTGATGATCTACTGGTTAAACAATCAGCTACGGTAAGAATTTGCAGTGCCCCTTGGACAAAAGCCCATTCCTCCTCATTTGACAGAAAGTCAACTTTTCGAGTATGAGAAACTCCATCCTTTCTGTCAGATCCACTGTCTTTCTTTGGACCAACTCCATCAGTAGTAACATCCACTCCACAAACAACTCTTAGTGATTTTAAGACTTCTTGCAGGGAGGATATATATTGTAACATTATGTCATCAAGGGCAAGAATCAGCTCGTCTGCCTCAGAACCACCAGTGAATGTAATGCATCTCTCAACAGCTGCTTCAAGAAGTATAATGACCTGTGGGATGGACTCTTCCATTCTTCTAACTGTTTCACTGAGCTCAATTCCCTGGATTCCAACAAAGCGAGTAACAGCTCCTCTAAGATCGAGTCCAGAAATCTCACTGGAAAGCACAACACGCTCCATTTGGCCATACCTGAAAAATAAGCCAATGTAAGTCACAAAAGTATAATAGATTAAACACGGAAAGCCAGAAAAGAAGCAACTCAAACACGCATACACACAAATATATAAATATATCTTGAAATGAAAACTATTCAGAGTAATAATCATCAGAGAACATTCTTTATTCCTATAAGTTGCAGACAGCCAGAAGACACGATATTGGGAACCTTTTTTTGGTACCCAGTTTGCCCATGCAAACTACCTCTATACTAGGTTGTATCCATGTCGCAGATCTGCTATGATGTTACACAAAATGTCAGCATCTCTCGCATCACAGTGCATTTATCTCTTCACCAATTTATAAGTCATATTTCCAAAGCGGAAACTTTTCACAGCTGATCGAGCCACTTCAACAGATGTTATATAAATCAAATGCAATTCTGCACACAAAATTAGCTAGTGGGCCCTCGTTGGCGAAGGAAATTTTGATTCTCCTTGGTTGGGCAAGGGAAACTAACTTCCTATAAGTCAATAACAGTTCAAATATGCCCCACAGTATCGAAGAGTAGCATGTGTAGAAGCCATAAATATATGTATCCACCTACCGTTGTTTGAATGATTCATAAGGAAGATAGATAGATTTCACCGCATCCGACAAAACTGGTAGATCTGCATTGGAAAAGAGGTGCTGAATATTCCTGGAAAAGCTTCCTGTTGTGTTGTGTAGGTCTATCAATGCTTCCAAGTGCTTAGCCTGAACTTTGACACTTTTTGGTATATCTGCTGATAAGATATCTAGTAAACCTGAAATTGTTGGAAAAGTTTATCCTCAGATAAGTGCCATACCAGAACATGATTTCCAGCAAATGTTCTGAGTACAAAAGAACAAACAGATAATATATTGTGGATTCACAGCCACCAAGGAATACTCATAGACTTATATGAACTAAATTTTATCAGCTTTCATGCAACTACTGGAATACATGGGGAAAAAGTAGAAAATATTGCACCACTTTTTTTTAAGGTTTTAGACTACAAGAAACAACGGACTTGGAATAATAAAAAGTTCAGACTAGGTATAAAAAGACTCAATGCTCTGATTGTTGTCATAGAATAAGGATAGAATATGTTACCTTTTGATAATGCTTTTGTTTCTGGAACAACATCCCCAGTAGCAAGGTTAACACGAGAAATAAAACTTTGACCAATACTTGCCAGAGCTTCACTTAGCAGTTTTGGAACCAAAGTTCTGTAATCATCTGGAAAAGCAAGCATACACCTGCAAAAGAAAGCCCAACAAAATGATTAACTTCTGTATGCAGTGTTACAACCTCAGCGAATTTCATTATCACGGAAACAACAGAAATACTTACACAAGATATTCTATCATATATATATAATGCTTACCCATATAAGAGTAATAAAAATATCATGTAGAAGGAGGAGAAAAGGAAAAAATAAAGGGCCCATATCAAGAAAACAGTGGATTCCTTAATTTCTATATAGTGCCGAAAAAGTTCCATACCAAATCCTTTTTAAACTATCATTGCCAAACTAGACAAGGAAAGAAAATACTAGTTTATCCTAACACTTGAAATTCTTCTTTCCTTTCCTTTTTATCGTGCCATTTGCCTTATTCTAGTTAGCCTGGTCAATTCAAATTCCTAGTCAAACGGTTGACATGAAAAGAAAATTGTCAGCTGAAAGAAAAGGTCACTGGCACTAAAAACTTTATTCTGCTATTACCTTTTTCCACCCAGCCTTGCCTAGACCATGCTAATGTAAAAGTTGGAGCTAAAGTCTTTATACTTTTATTTTGATTGCTAAGCTTGTAAAGTTACCCACATGAGACAAAATGAATCATCTCAAGAAGTACAATGCATTACCAGAAGCCAACAACACTAAGATTATTTACAGGATAAAAGAAGGATTAGTGTCATACCACTTCCACTCTTGTTCAAGGTAAAGCAGCAATTCATCATAGAAACTTGGCAACCAACTTGAGAATGATAAGCGAGTCGAGTTAGGTTCTATTTCATTCTTCTCACTTGCAAGTTTACTAGCTTGTCGTCTAAACTCGAATTCTTCCCATAATTTTTTAATGGGTTTGAGATGGACTTTGCTGTAATGCATCTCTAGAGACTTGAATCTCCCAATTCTAATGAGAATTCCCCGCATATCTTTGGCAACATCAACCTACCAAATAACAAAATTGGGAATAGACAGCATAATTAATCAAGCACTATAGAAAACAGAGGGAAAATTTTGGATATAAAGGGACTATCAGAATACAGGTAGTTATATAAAACTTCGCAAAGTGGTCAGTAAAACTACCCTGCGACTGGTTAGTGCATCTGTCAGCCGAGGCTGCACCATTGAGTCTAGTCTGTCTTCTAATACTTCAAGCTGCTTCCTAACATTGGCAAATTCTGCAACCTGAAAATTGCAAAATTTTTCATAAACAAGTTGCTTTCCAAAAGTGGGGATTATTACATATCAAGGTTAAAAGCAAGTTCTAGAACATTACTTCACCAACTGCAGATAAGCAATGTCTCATGTTAGCCAAGGTTTCTGCTACTCGAGGAAGATCTCCAGTAGCAAATACATCCTCCACCGTGGAACTTAATTGAGTTAAGCCAGCAGCATCCTGTTCATTATTTGACACAAGAATTTGGTTCGCGAGACTCTTAAATAAACTATTATAACTATTTTAGACAGAAAAGAAGAAAAAGAGAGGAATAGAATTAAAAGCAATCTGATTGGATTTGGATACTACCTGCAATGTTTCATAAGCAGATTCCATTCTCCGCTTGACAGTATCAATCTTTGCAAGTGTAGCTATGGATTCTGCAGATGATCCCTCGGCCTATTACAGAAACCACACTAGTTCAAATTCCCAACCCCAATTAATAATTTCACTAATCAGCATAACTTGAATTGCAGATACGCTATACGAATCAAGAAAAGGAGAATAAATGAGCAGTGACCTTGATGATCTTTTGGAATATGGAAGCAACGGAGGAGCGGAGGGAGACAGCGTCATCTCGGAGACGAATGACATCGCGAGTGGCGCGGGGAACTCGCAGCAGTGCTCCGGCACTCTGTTCTTCCAGGGAGGCGTCGATCTCCTCATACACCATCTGAAGCTTCATTTCCAGATCCACCAGGTGCTTGTCCAGAGGGTCCTCCGGATGCCGTGACTGGCACGTAGCGTTTATCCATTTCTTGGGGTCGAATTTCTCGTCGGAGAAGGAGCTCAAATCGACCATCATCTTTACGGATCACGGCGTCTCTGCCTCTTTCTCTTTCTTTGTTACTCCTTACATCAGTCTGTTATGTCTAACGATGGGAAAATGGGTTAATTTCCATCTGCACCCCTGACGTTATTTAAACCCCATTTTTGAAATTGCATTTGCATCCACCAAAGAAGAAAGATGTTGAAATGGACTCGTTTTCTATTTTTATTTTTCTTTTGGTGTCAAAGCTGAATAATGTCTTAGAAAGACAACAGACATTTCATTCCTATGCTGGTGAACAAAGTAATTGATGGAAAATAACTTCTTATTTTTTTCGTTTTTCAAAAAAATTGTAAATGTTTTCCATCTACAACTTATAGATTCTAATAATTCGAGTGTATGACTTTATAAGAATGAGTTATATGACTTACTGATTAACCTACACATTTTATTTTGATGAAAAATAATTTAAAAGTAAATTATTATAAAATAATCATTCCGCCTCATTTCAATTATTCGTGTTTATTTTTATGTCTCATTTCAATTGTTTACTTTTTAATTTTAATACGTATTTTTACACTTTTACCATTTTTATTAACAAAAACTTTGAATGAGTTGTATATAATTTATTGGACAATGCATTTTTTAGAATAATTAATACTTATTTACTATTTATTAAATGAGAGTAATTTATGAAGTTTAGAAGTATAATTATTATTTTCAATATTTATATTAATATTTGTACAATTGAAATAAGATGGAGGGATTATATATTTTTCTTGTAGCAATATATATGCTAGATCATATGCTTTTCA
The DNA here is from genome assembly GCA_019593545.1 of Apocynum venetum. NCBI lineage: Eukaryota > Viridiplantae > Streptophyta > Magnoliopsida > Gentianales > Apocynaceae > Apocynum > Apocynum venetum. The sequence continues at coordinate 60,968 of SRSM01000163.1, read as the reverse complement.
AATATCAACTTAAAAGTGCCTTGAGAATATATATAGAAGAATTTAATGATCACATGATTATGTATTATATTATATCTTACCAAATATAATCTTTGGTTGTGACGAGAGCTTTTTATTAGTTGAATTATCATGCATAATATTCTATTTCTTGGGAACTATTTATTAAAATATAAAAAATTAAAATACTAAAATAATATTATTTTTATACTAAAATATTAAATTTTAAAATAAATACTAAAATTAATTATTCATATTTATATTTGAGGTTATTAAAAAATAAATGTCTGTTTTTTATTTTTTAAAAAGATATTTTTATTTTATATTTTCTCAAACAGCATTCTTAAGGTAATGTATTAATATTTACTAACAATATAGTCCATCACTAATTTTATTAATATAAATAACGTAATAATTTATAGTGAAAAAAGAGTATTTTTTTGTATTATATTAAAAAAAATTAATTAATAGAGAGTGAAAAAAGAAAAGAAACTCCAACCCCAATGGGCTCTTGAAATTGTTACAAACATTCATTAAGAACTTTGAGATCGGCCCATTTGACGGAAAGCGGTGGAAGCCTGGAAGGTAGTGATCAAGTGGCAACCGAATCATTCCAGAAGCTTCTTTCATTGCCTCGGAAGTTCTACACACTCGCCACCCAATTTATAAATAACCACAAATCTCTGTTTCGCTCGCGTGTGGGACAATCGATAACCCCTGATAGAGGAAATACCAGTGCGCTGGTTTCGTGTTTCCTACAATGGCTGCTTCATTGGCTCTCAAGAGGATTGTGTCCTCTAACCTCCTGAGCAGGTCCCTCCGTCGGGTTCGTCCAGGTGCTTCAGTTGTTTCATCCAGGCTCTTTAACACAAATGCTGTCCGTCAGTATGACGACGACGAAGACGGAAACGTCGATCGCCGCTCCGATCGCACTCTCTATAGCCGCCGCGATCTCTCTCCTTTCTCTGGTAGTTGTCTTCACGCTCCCTGACTCCATACTTGTACATATACTTAACAAACCGTACACTGCCTCCCCCCTTCTGTTCAGATTTTGAAGCACAAAAACATTATCCTTTCTATAATTTCTAAAATTGTTTTTCGTTTTCCTTTTAAACGAAGTATTCTTTTAATATCATTATCCTTAATTCTTGTTTTTGAGTGGCACGCAGCGTTGGTAAAGAATTTGTTAAGACTTAACACCTTCCGTCCCTAATTTTATCGTTTATTAAGTATTATTGATGCGTTCATCATGTCGTTTAGATTCAATTGACTTCAATTCCGCTTGAATGCATAGTATTTTGAGTAACGATGTAAAAATTTGATTACTTTGTGAGTTTGATTTATTGTAAACTGATTTTATTTTTTTTTGATTGAGTTTCCATCTGGAGTTGTGATTTATTAGCGTTCTACCCAATTTGAGGAATATGTTTCCTCGAATTTGCGCAATCTTCTAGTTGATGGTGGTTTGTACTGATATGATTCTCCAACTACTACTATTTCTGGAATATCCCCTGACTTGTTGATATTTCGTGTAACTGGTCCGCAGATGTGTTTGATCCATTCTCATCGAGGAGCTTGAGCCAAATCCTAAACATGATGGACATCTTCTCCGACTCCCCAGTTGCATCAGGAATCCGCCGTGGCTGGGACGCGAAGGAGAAAGAGGACGGTCTACATCTTAGATTGGATATGCCAGGATTGAGCAAGGAGGACGTCAAGGTGTCTGTGGAGCAGAACACTCTGATTATCAAAGGCGAAGGCCAAAAGGAATTCGAGGATGAAGAAAGTGGAAGGAGGATTTCTAGCAGGATTGATCTTCCTGAGAAACTATACAATATCAATGACATTAAGGCTGAGATGAAAAATGGTGTCCTGAAATTGTTTGTTCCCAAGTTCAAGGAGGAAGAGAGGGCTGATGTGTTCCAGGTCAAGGTGGACTGAGAGTATTGGTAAATAAATTTGGGTCTTTGTGGTGCTATTGTGTTTAACAATGGAAGTCTTTTCATATTTTTGCTGAACAATCAGTCCTTACTTTTAGCTGTGTTTTTGTCATAAATCCAACAATCTCTTATTCAGGCTTTGTAAATTGAGAATTCGATGCACCATCGCCATTTTTCTCTTTATTGCTTCGCATTTCTTTAAGCACCTTTTGTTCATTCTTTACAATTTGTTCGCGAGTCTTGGGTGGAAAAGGAGAGAATGAAAGAAATATCAAGAAGGGAAGACAACAAAAGCGTAGAAAATAAACTAAACATTTCCTTTATTGTTTGAGATTTTTGGAAACAATATAAACTTTTTGGCTTTGAGAGTTAAAAAGGGGAAAGAAAAATGTGAAAATTTTCGAGTTTTAAGTAGTGCGATGAAGTTTCTAAGGCTCGCGTCAGAGGACTTGTTAGCTTGGTAGTTTCTTTAGGAGTTGATTGAATAATCTCAAGCTTTGCAAATGACAAAATAATAATAATAATAATAATATGGATCTTGCTGATTGTATCAGCTTGTTCTTTAGTTTTGAGAATTGAACATTCACATGTTTCTTTTATGAACGTTAAAATTAATTAGAATAAATATTCACCATTTTTCAAAATATAATATAATTTTAGCATTGTATTAAGTTCTAAAATACTTTAATTTTTTATGTCATACTTCTTCCATTTCAAAATATAAAATGCTTCAATATTACTCTTTATCTTAAATAAAAAGAGTGAAAATAAATTGTTTAATTTTAAATTTTTAACAAATAATGACATAATGAGGATATTTTAGGAAAGTAGAATATTATGTTCAAAATATTTTATATTTTTAGATAAATGATGCATTTTTTATTAAAAAATTAGAATTAAATCATTTATTTCATTTCTCTCAATTTAAGATTTAAGAGTAAGTATAATATTAGAAATGACATAAAAAATAACATTCAATAATTACAAAATATCTTATATTTTAGAATTTTTTGACTTAAAAATATCTTTTATAATTTAAAATTGCGTAAAAATAATTTAATTTAATACAATGTAATCTCAATTTTATAAGGCAATAACTTTCTTAAACTTCATAAATTTTTTGAAACTTTTGAATCAAGTTTAAAGAGAACAATATAGAGAGTATTTCTTAAGACTGGTCTTTTAGAGTGGTTGTAGTTGCGTAAGCATTGATAGTTAACCAGTCACATCATTCTTAAGACAGTCAACGGAGGGATTCCTTATAATTCAATTTACAATTTCGAAAGGAAGAGGTTTCTGAACCTTTTTGAGCCCGACAGAAGTCAGAAAATGATTCATCTAATGGACAAAGAACCAATGGCAAAGTATAAATTCAACTGAACCAGTGGCCATTATTCGCCATCCTCGCCGACGCATGTGCTCATAAGTGAATGACTTCTCCATCCATCTTTCTTTTCCCCTGAATTAAGAATGGTGAGTGAAGTAAGAAACCAGGTAGAATTCTGAGATCCGGTAAGAATCCAAAGCAACCGTTTGTGTCAATCTCCATCATCAAATCAATAATATGCAGCAAGAAGGGGGCGATGAACTGAGAGGACTTCCATTTGACCCCGCCCACTACTCAATTTTCAGCCATGGCCCATCCTGTCTCGACTGGTAAATAAAATAGCATTGGTTTCATGACGAATAACCTTGATTCTTCCACTATTTCTTCATATCCTTCACATTCTATTTCTATATCTGATTCTTGGACTGCAGGAGGAAGTCAAGAGCAACAAGTTATGGATTTTCAATTTCTGAATATCAGTACCATCCACAATAGGATCAAGTCTGCCATGCGCCATTTCGATGTCTTCTATCAATTTTGGGCTCCTGTGACGGTTGCGGGACAGGCTTTTCTACAGACTTCGGATCCACCTTATTGTTGCAAGCATTTTCATAAAGAACTCTATCGATACAGGGTAGTCTCTTCAGCCCATGTCTATAGCATCGACATTGGAAAAGAAGATCAGCTTGGTCCTCCCGGAAGAGTGTTCCTTCAAGGATTGCCAGAATTTAGTCCGAACGTGAGGTATTACTCCACCAACGAAAATCACCTGCGAAATGATGCTGTACGCTTAGGTGTAAAGGGATATTGTGCTCTCCCGGTCTTTGTATCAACTGGAGAGAGCCTTGTCTGCGTTGGTGTGCTAGAGTTCCTTTCCAGATATGGAGATGAAATAAGACATATGAATGTCCTAGTCATGGATGTACTTGAGGTTAATTTTCTCCTGTCTTCTCACTCTCACATGAGAAATTAATAATAACTTTGACAATCTTTTATATCTCCCACCTAATATGGTTTCCTCTAATTACAGGCTACAATGGTTTATTAACGTTTTCAGAGATTTCACATTCTATGCGTCTTAACCATAATTCTGATTTTCACTGTAGGCTGTAGATCTCATATCTTCAGGCATGTATTTCCGCAGTTGCAGGGAAGTAAGTGTAGTACTATTTAGTATTGAAATTTCATATTTCTTCTTCGTCCACCATTGTTATGCTAAAATAGAACAAAATGATAAGTTCAGATATACACTACTGATCGATGCGCAGAAAAAGCAGAGAGCGAAAAACTATTACATGTTTTATGCCAAACTTTCTTCCAATTGCTCGGGCCTGGGTGCCCTGCACTTGCAAATACTCTGAAGCACAATTTAGAGTCCGGGAATCTCATTCTCACTGGACGGAAAATAGCGCTTGTGAGGTTACAAGATTATGTGTGGACGGTGCTGATTTCTGTGATGATTCTGAAGAGATTTGCTCATTTCATGTCAATTGAACTTCTTTACAAGTATGGCAAGGATTGGTTGGAAAAGCATTTGCATCCTACAAGTCCTGTTTTTGCCAGGATATAACTCAATTCAGTAAGATGGATTACCCATTTGTGCATTATGCACGCGAGTGCAGACTTACCAGTTGTTTTGGCGTTTTGCGTAGTATGGATCCAAGATTTGGCATTTGCATATTAGAGCTATTTCCGGTACCTAGAGGAATTTACAGTAGAGATCCACAGGCCTTTTTACAGTCACTCTCGGCCACTATGGCTCCACATCTACATAATTTTAAGGTTGCTGATGGAGGACAAGTGAAACAGGGGAAAATTTTGATCCATGAAGTCCATTTGTTTTCCTCAGATGACAATGCTGATTATTTTCAAATATCTCAAAGGAGGGGAACTTTGAATGAGTTTGAAGCCTCAGAGAATGAAAGAGATCAATTGGAAATTAATTCATCAAAACAAGTGGAGAATACAAATGCAAGTCACATCGGCAGAGAAGAAAGAGAAGCAAGTGTCACAAATTCAGAGAAAGAAGGCAGAATTGAATTGGAAGGAAAACGAGAAGATGTTGGAGATGGATTCACTTATGAACTTGTCAAACAACACTTTGGCAGAAAGCGAGAGGATGCCGCTAGAAGTTTTCAAGGTAAGCTTATATATCCTATAGTATATAGTACTCTTTTTTATCCGAAATTCAACGTACCTATCTTTATTAAAGATGTCTCAATTTTCACATTTTTTTAAAGAATTCATGTCCTAATAAGTTATATCGTTATTGTTATATATAATCTGTTCTTTCTGCAGTAAGTGTATCTACTTTTAAGAGAAAATGTAGAAGGCTTGGGATCGACGGATGGCCATCACACAAGAGGGAAAACCTTTCAACCGGTCCTTCAAAATCTAATGCAGTTCCAGAGAAAGGCAGAAATGCAGCAGACACTGCAATGCAAGACAAAAACACGGCCATGATCATCAAGGCAACTATGGAGAGCATATAATTAAATTTCCCCTCTCTTTTTCATCAGGAATTGAAGACTTGAAGCGTGAGATAGAAAAAAGGTTAGAGCTTCCAAGTTATATCATCAAGTATGAGGATGAGGACAGTGATTTGATTCTCATGGCTTGCAATGACGACCTTCACAATTGTATGCAGAGTCAGAAAGTATTAGGAAAGACCTCAATTCAACTTTTGCTGATTGAGAAGTAATGGGGGTCTTTACATTTAAGATCTTTTTTTTTTTTTTTTTGCATTTAATTTGATGCAACATGGTCTTACAGAGGTTCTTCAATCTCGATCGTTTCTAAGTTGGCCCTAAGTTTTATTTACTCTTAAATCATTCTTCAACTTGTCGTTTATAAGATTTCTATTATTGGAGGTAAAAAAAATGATAAAAGAAACAAGAAATAAAATTATATGAATTCACACATGTACAGAACTGCTCCACCTCCAATTCGTGCTTTCCAAACGTGATGAGTCCTAGGGCACTCAACTCTATATGTACCCCAGGAGATTGAGTTGGACCCAAATTTATGGGCCTTTCAAACATTGGCTCAATGGGCTTTAACGTTTTTCGCTCTCTAGGAATAATGTTTTTTTAAAAAAAAAACCGTGGAATAATAATAATAATTATTATATAAAAATTTGATTACTATTATTTTTCACCTCCTTCCTAAGTCCTCTTTTCAAAATTATGTTTGGACATTAAATAATTATTTTCATTTAAAGTTTTACATATAATTTTAAGAAATTTATATTCTTCTAATGCATAGATTTTATCATAATTATATTAATAATAAAAACAATGAGACAATTTATCAATAATAAAAAATAGTTGGCCTCTAATATCCTTACTTTTTCGGTGGGGGCCGGGGGAATCAATGCAAGAAAAAGAAAAGAGAGGATGCTTCAATAAATGCAATCTATGGTAGGAAATTATTAGCAAGACTAACTCAATTGTCATTCTTAACATACTTTTTTTTTATGGGATCATTCTTAACATAGTTATTAAATACTTATTTCATTCAAAATTACATTATTCATATTTTATCTAATATAATTTTAAAAGATTGTTTAACTATAAGAAAATTATTATTACATTATTCTTAGCATTATTGTGGTTAAGTGACGAGATTATATATCTTAATATGGAAAAATTTCTTAAATTAGAGAATTCATTATACAAATTTAGACTTTATGAAGATAGAAATAGAAATATATTTAATATCTTCTTTCCAAAAACATGTTCTTTGAGGAAATGTCGACTATGGTTTTTGCCTTTTATTTTTTCTCACCAACAAAAACTTTATAAAAAAGAGAGAGAAAAAAGCTTTGTTTAACTTATTGTCCCACTAATATGAGTTGCTAAATGGAAAGAATACTTCATCGCCGTTCCAATGAACATTTGACTTCAAACCTTAAAAATAATATATTTCTTGCAAAAATTTTATTGTCAAAACAATAAAATAAACACAAATAAATATTGGTTGAGTTTACTCTATTAAAAAAAGAAAGAAAAAAACTTCATCCCATTTCACCACAGATTATGCCTTCAATCCATTTCCTCTTTGCTTCATGACAAGCAACGAATGCATCCATTTTGGCATCCAATAGCTACATCTTCATGAGTTTGATGTTGGGAACCAGTGTTTGAAATTGAGGGCACGTATAGTAACAACTCACCCACAAAATGTCCTTCGTCTTTATTCCCCGAACTTTGCCTAAAACTATCCTCTTTTTAGAACCAAGTTTTCTCAACTCATATAAGTCCCTCTCCATGATTTTGCCCCATACCATCAGGAAAACACCAAATCATAGACACACAAAGACCCAAAAATCAATAATTTTGATTTGATTTGTTTTCTGTTACATTATGTACGTCCGTGGATGAGAATTTAGGATAAGGAAAGTGAAGAAGGCAAAGGCAATCCAATCATCCTATACTCCGAAACTTCGCATCAATTTCCTCAAATGTCGTTTATGAAATCTAGTAACCTCTACCCCAAATATTAATGCAGTAATATTACAAGCATACTTTGTCTCATAATGGACAAGTTTTAACATCATGCAAACGAATGACTTGAACACGTTTTTTGCCCCATTCGTCAAATTAAGTTAATACCTCAACTTTATTTTACTAGAGATCGTTGTTTATTAGCCCATTTATTAGGAATTTTCCAACTGAACATTACTTGTAAATATACTTTTAATCCTTTCTAATATTTTTCTTTTATAATTAAAAAGCATAACTAACATAAATATAAAACAAGAATCGCCTAAAAATTTTCATTTTAACATATAAAATGTTATATGTTCCTCAAACGAATTGGCCACTTAGAAATAATCTAGGTAAGACTAAGAAAGAAGTCAAGATAAAAATGTTAATGTAATCCAAAGGGGTAAACAAAAAAAAAACCCCATGGAAGTGATGGAACAAAACAATGAACACAGATTCCTTGAAGCCTTCCCTATTCATCACAAAAATTGGGAGAAAAAACTAAAACCATGGTTTTTTTTTTTTTTTTTTTGAACTCCAAATCAATTAACCCCAGATAATTGGGTTTTGCTTTGTTTTTTATTATGGGCTTTCTTATCCTCTCCCCTCTAAAGTGTTGTTGTTTATAATTGGCCCATAGATAGGGATCTGCTGATTCCGACCAGCGTTCCACAGAGAGCCAAGAATCTTCGGTTAAAAGCGCCACGTAAGCAGGCCTTGAGACGTTCTTAACCAGAAATTCCACGTCACTAATTAAATAAAAATTTTAGAATACCACGTGAGCCTAATGTGGGGCCAACCAAGTTGGAGAAGAATCAGAGAATATACACAACACGAAAAGAATTATGCTCTCACGTATGCGAATATCCATTTCGAACAAAGCCTTCGCCACTATTAATACCTGAAGAAGCCGGCTAGTGTTTATTGACACTTGTACCCTTCGATTTACCATAATAACCGTAGGCCCCCTTCACTTGGTTTCCACAATGAATTGACGAAACTATCCTTTTCGACCTCTTATTAATGAAATCAATTCTTAGGGATATTGCTATAATATACTCCAGAGTTTGGATTCAAAAGTTCCTCGGCTGGAAGGAAATCCAGGTAACAACTAACAACGTAGTACTCTTAATTATTTTTGTTTAATTTACAAAGGTTTTTGTTTTCCATAGACTTGTTGCCACACCCATCTTCCTCTTTTATTTGAGGTTTCTTGATACTTCACTAGTTTTTCTTAGTAAAATTGCCAACACACTATTTATAATGATACTTCACTTTAAAATCAAACTGAATGCATAATGAATTTTTTATTTGTTCATAATGTTGAACTCAGAAGTTTAAAATACATATGGTCAAATTCTTACTTGCAGAACAAGTTCAATCTGTAATGGTCGGCAGTGGGAAGAAGAATATGCCCTTTTTAATGCATTAGATGGCACGAATGAGCAAGCAGCTCCAATGAATTCAGCAAAAAGAAAAAGAATGTTAAAAAGTCCAATGATGTGAGATTGTGAATATATAACTTTTCCAGTCTAGTGAATAGGAGTGATGTTTACTCCAAAAAAAAAAAAAAAAAACTATTTCTTTGGTTCACATTTTTCCAGGAGTAAGAACGCGAAAGATTACAATTTTCTTTGTTAGATACGAAAGATTACATCATGAGAGTTGAAAAATAAGATGACACCCGTCATTCATCTACTTAGTTTCCAGGACTTTGTCCTCCTCTATACGTAATTGTCATATGGTATGTTTCCATTTGATCTCATATATAATTTGTCAGACATTATGATAATTAAATTTGTATTAGTGTTTCATCTATCTAGACATCTAGCACTGGATCTCTTAAATTATAAATTAGTTCACCCTTGTTTTTGTTTGTGTGGATGAAAAAAGTGAGCACTTATACTGTTTCCTGGAATGCTTTCTTTATGTGAACCCATTACTATACAAAACTATACATATGAGTTCAATATGAATCGACAAACTCAATCAATATTGAATCTGAATTGATGAATATGATCGAAATCGAACCGTAATTAACGGTTTCAAAATCATTGATTAAGTTTATGATTTATTAAAGTTTATGAATCGATGATTTTTTGTTTCGATTTAGGTTTTTTATTTTAATAAATCGTGAAACAACAGTTCATGAACCGGAATCGAAGATTCATGAACATTTAAATTGACGGTTCAAACCTTAAATATATATATAATTTTATTTAACAAGTTATGTTTATTTTTTATGCATTAGTCTTGTCTTCATCTCACAATTTTACCATAATTATACAAAGATTAATTTTTATCTTTTCATATTTCAAACTTTAGAAATGTTTTACAATTTATAAAACTCTTTTTGTAAGCTTTCAACCGTTGTTTGGTGCCAAATACCCACATTTTTTCATCATTTTTATGAAATGAAGTAATGATATTCGATAAAAAAAATGACAATTACACTATAACTATAATCTCTAAAGAGTTTCAATAAAATAATATCGTTTATATTTGAGTTTTAATTCTTTAAATACTCAATCTTATCTTGATAATTAAGTTAAACTTAAAAGATGTCAATAAGAAGAGGAGGTTTCTAGATAATTTACAAATAAGAGAATTACGAAGGTTTTGATTTATTCATACTCTCGAAAGATACGTAGATAGCTTAATTTTTTGAAACAAAAATAAAATTTGATCTTATTTTAATAACAAACTTTCATTTTTAAATTAAAATAAATTACCCTAAAATTTAATTTTTTTTAATCAAAATCAAAATCGTATTAAAATCGAAACGATAACCGTAATCTTGTGGGAAGCGATTGGAACCGAAACTTGTCGGAACCGTGAACCGTCAGTTCATAAACAGTTCAAAATCATTACTTTAAGGTTTTGATTTAAAATTTTCATTTGATGAATTGTGAACCATCGATTCATAAACCGTAATCATACCTATGAATTGATTCAAATACAAAGATATAATTGTATCTATAATTAAAGTATGAACATTTAAATTTTCAGTGCCAGATGCTTTGTAAAATTTTGTTTTTTCTTATATTATCTTCTTGGTTAGGATCGCTTGTCATGAATGATGCATACAAAGGAAGAGAAAAATAAATAATAGGATGAAAATTAAGATAATTATTAAATTAACATCTTAATTAAAAATCTTGTAATTGTTACTCTTTTCGTCTGAAATTGAATATCTACATTTGACTTAGTTTAAAAATTAAAAATAGTCTTTGACTTTATCTCATTATCTTTATTTTTAATTATATTAGGATTAGAAACTATTAAAATCTCTTAAATTAAGAAAGTCGTTAGTAAAATTTTAGATTAAAATATATTTTTTATAGTAAAGTGGATATTAAATTTTACATATCTCAAAATGAAAATATGAATATTCAATTACGAACGAAATAAATATTATTTTAATATAGATAACAAACACGATTACAAGGATGTGATTACAAATTCAATTCCTATTTCTTCCTAATGAAAAGAAAAGGATTAGCAAATACACAAGGGGAATTGTTTAACACTTTCTTGAATTTTGAGATATTAATATGGATTATGGCACAAGAGATTTGGTCCACCGATAGGATATCAGTATCAAAAACGCAAGTTTGGGTTAGTTCGTGTGTATTCTCCTCCCCAAGTGTAATTAAAAAATATATATGGATTATGAATTGTGTGTGTGTGTGTGTGAGTGTATATAGAGGAACTAGAATATATAGATCGTGGAGCAAAGGTTTCTTTCACGTAACAACAACTCATATAAATAAAGCAAAAGCATGTGCAGTACATACTCAAATCTAAATACCCTTCAGGTTTGGTAAGCTCATTTAGTGATCTTTGTTGCATTGATCATTTTCACCAAGGCAATGGTCAATTCACGAGATAGATATATCCTAAGTGTTTGAGATAATACCCCACAGTCCATTGCGGTATTTTGTTAACGACGTCTTCAATTTGGCTCCTAAAAGTGCTTCCTCATCATTCCATTATATTCCAGGGTTAAAAAATAAATCCCTGCTTTTCTTTTCAATTTTTAGGATCCAAGTGCGTTACTCTAAGGAAGGAAAATAAATTTTAATTAAAAAAAAAGGAAAGAAAAATGTACGTGTACGCGCACATTCCTAATGATTATCATTCTCAATTCTGGAATGCCATCTTACCACATACCCTACTTGGTCTTCAGCAGATCCTGTTATCTAATAATACCATCTGCTTAATTTTTTTTGTATCTTTAATATGAGAGGAAGATTGAGTAGATAGTTTATATAATAGAGACACAAATTAAAGCTATGATCAAATTCCAAGGTGGTGTGATGGATTGATTTATATATATATATATATATAATTTCATTTTTATATTTAAATGAAAAGTAAAAGATGTATCTAGATGGATTTTTGTATTTGAATATTTAACATGAGATAAATTAGCTCTAGATAATTTATAAAATTACAAATAAATAAAAATATTCTCTCAATTTATAATTGAATACTCATATTTCTATTCGGAGATGTCTTGGATTGAATATTTATTTTTTAAAAATAAATATTTTTTATTTAAAATTTCATTAACAACAATTTTAATTTAATTTAAAAGATATTTATTCACTATCTCATTTCAATCTCAATATTAATCATATTAATAACAAATATATTATAATAATTTATGTAAGGTCATAGATTTTATTTAATTAATTTAAAAATATAAATTCAATTTAAATCGAATGAGTAATTAATAAAGTTATTTGAAGGATGTAATTTTACTTTTAAAAAATATTAATTTAAATAGTCGAGGCATATGCGGTGTTGTTTTTCTCTAAAAGAAAAAAAAGAAAGAAAAGTGGTATTGTTAATCAATTATTTTAAAAGAGAGAAAAAAGAAAAAAAAAACGAAGACGGGGAATTTTTAAAAAAGAGTGAGAGAGACATTTTTCGCATATTCCATTTAGGACTTTGGAGGGAAGGAAAAGAGCCTATGGGCAAAACGAGTTAATTTAAAATGGAGTATATTTATCAAAAAAACAATTAATGGAGTAATTACGAAGGGCCAAAATGTCAACTTGCTCATTCACGCGTGATAATTGAGCCGCCATGGATGGAGGCAGGGAGCATGACTTGGTTAATACTAAAACTTACTTAAGGGTAATAAAGGTATTCAACATAATAAAAAAGCATTGTTACCAGCTATTTTCAAGTCTTTAAAATGGAACACCCTCCCATCGCATACTTTCGTCACAGCCAAACTGAAATCGTCAGGCTTTCTGGTTCATTGAGAAACTTGAAGAGAGAAATCCTGGTTCCAGAGCCCACTAGAAGTGAAACAAAGGTTTCATTGTCCTCAGAATTCGAATAACGTAAGCTTTTTCTTTATAGTCTGAGGCTTTATTAAAGAATCTAACTTTGTTTTCACGTTGCTTTTCTTGATGTTTGCTTGGTATCCAATTGTTTTGAGCTTTGGTTAATCACTCGAAAGGATAATCGTAAAAAGCCATTATTGCAATTGGTTTTCCTTTGAGGATGACATTCTGGCATTTCTGAATCCAGATATTGAAAATTAAACAGCTTTTTTGTTTTGTTTTTTCTTCCTTTAGACAGCAGCTCTGTCTCAAGATATTGCATCTAAAACCATTTGCACCTAGATTGGTTTATTTTCTCTCTCCAGATTGCTCGTCTCGCAGTCATGAACTTGAAATTACTATTAATCTCAACTCTCTCTGAATTTAGCCTAATATGCGTTTCTTCGTCTTTGTTCAATCTGATTTGTGTAAACGATTCTTGTTTCTTTCCCTTTTGCTTGTTTTTCTTCTAAGCCTAGCGTATGATCTTCTGAGAACTGCCGACAGCCCTAATCTTTAATTATGGGAAATTTTATGTTTGACATAAATGCTGAAGGTGATCGATTAATTTCACTAACGGCGGATATTCAATGTTTGTTTCTTCTCGAAAAATAAGAAATTTGTTTATTGGAAATTACTATGGGTTTATTTTAACTTTATAAGGTACGGCTAGTGCTTTTCTAAAAACAAAAAAGAGGTACGACTAGTGCTGGGACTACCTCGATTTCTTAGAAATTGGACAATTATACTTCTTTTTTTATTGTATCTAATCTGGGCTTTTACGGGTTCTTCACTTTCTTTAAGAATCATATTACTATGATTTAACAGAGCAGAATTCGTCCCATTTCATCCGTTGACTGTCTCTGTCGTTTATTCTGCTTTTGTTGATTGAATATTAATTGGTTTTTTTATTATAATTAATCCATTTCTCATAGATGAATATTTATCCTCCGTTTCAGGTTCAAGTTTTGTGTTTATAGGAAAGTGTTTCAGAGTTGAAATAAGATTAATGGGGTCCCCTCCAAAACGGATTAGGGATGAAAATCAGAGCAAGCCCCCAGGAATTAAATTTATCGAGTCTACGACGAAATCGGCCCTATCTTTCAAGAAATATCAAGCAATTGTCCTAATTGTGACATTTTTGGCTTATACAGCATACCATGCCACTCGAAAAACTACCAGCATTGTTAAAAGTGCACTTGATCCTGAATCATCAACTAAAACCAATAACTTCCCATGGTTGCGGGAAAAAGGCTGGGCGCCTTTTGATGGTAAAGATGGCACGGCTTTGCTTGGTGAACTTGATGTTGCTTTTCTCTTTGTGTATGCAATCGGGATGTATTTCTCCGGTCATGTGGGAGATAGAATTGATCTCAGACTATTCCTGACTGCAGGGATGGTAGGAACTGGCATTTTCACTGCCCTTTTCGGATTAGGATACTGGGCAAATGTCCATATCTTCTATTACTATTTGGTGGTCCAAATGTTGGCAGGATTATGCCAGTCCACTGGGTGGCCTTCAGTTGTAGCAGTAGTGGGCAATTGGTTTGGGAAGAAGAAAAGAGGACTTATAATGGGAATATGGAATGCTCACACATCTGTTGGGAACATTACAGGCTCTATCGTTGCTTCAGTTTTACTGAAGTATGGATGGGGCTGGTCTATGGCTGTTCCTGGTCTAATGATTGCTTTCGTTGGTTTGGTCGTATTCCTTATCTTGCCAGTTAATCCTGAATCTGTTGGGGCAACCAATGATGAAGACGAATTGCTCTCCCCACAAAAAGAAGGGGAGGAAATAACCGAACCTCTCTTAAGATCAGTGACAGAAGACAAAGAGTCAGCAGTTGGGTTTATTGAAGCATGGAAAATTCCTGGCGTTGCACCTTTTGCACTTTGCCTTTTCTTCGCTAAATTGGTTGCTTATACATTTTTGTATTGGCTTCCTTTCTACATTAGCCACACAGGTAATTCCCCATTTCTACATTGTCTTCATTGATACAGATTTCTTTGATGACATTGCTAAATATGTTTGTTTCAAACTCCTCCTTAACTCCAATTCTGTTAATTATGTTGCAGCTATTGATGGCAAGTACTTGTCTAATGAAGAATCTGGAAACTTATCAACATTGTTTGATGTCGGAGGCGTGGTTGGAGGGATTTTAGCCGGGCATATCTCCGACCGATTAAATGCTAGAGCCATAACAGCAGCAAGTTTCATGTATTGTGCTATCCCAGTTCTATTCTTGTACAGAAGTTATGGGCACGTCTCTATGACCATAAATATCATCCTCATGTTGATAACCGGAGTGTTTGTGAATGGACCTTATGCTCTTATAACAACTGCTGTTTCGGCTGACCTGGGAACACATAGTTCACTGAGAGGCAACTCTCGAGCCCTAGCAACTGTTACAGCAATCATAGATGGAACAGGGTCAATTGGTGCTGCCATTGGACCATTGCTAACTGGTTACATTTCAGCTGAAAGCTGGACTGCAGTTTTCACAATGTTAATGATAGCTGCTTTTATAGCTGGCTTGTTTCTCACTAAGCTTGTTGTGGCAGAGGTGACTGCAAAGATTCAAGAGTCAAGGAGGTCACAAGAGACTTCTGAGTCAAGTCCTCAAGTCGTTGAAGTGTGATTATTAACAGAAATGTGATGAATTCATTTGTGTGATATTTTCCTTTAGATTCGATTCTATGCCTCGGATCATTGACATGATGAGGTGAAGAATCTTTTGAAAGATTGTCCAAGAAAGAAGAGGGCGTTTTATATTCTTCTTTCATGGTTGGAAATGGAATAGGTGTCTTACCTTGTTTAGTTGCATAAGGCATCCCTTGTACAGTTTTGTAAACATACTGATAGAGCATTGAGGAAAAGAAGAATAAAATCAAAGCGATTGTTCATTGTATTTTCCCATTGAATATTGAGAAATTTTTTGAGGCAAGAGATCTATTCTTCTCATTGAGGATTTCTTTTATTGAAGATTATGTCAAGTGCTGCAGATGCTCCATCTTTGTCTATCCCAGCTTGAAAATGGAAAAGATATTTCATTAGGTGGAGTTGGTAATGACAGTTTAAAATTATAGTGGATGAATTGAATTATATGGAATCAGAAATAACACTCAAAATTATACTGGTAGAATTGACTATACTTAATCAAAACTACATTATAAGGAAAATTAAAATTCTATTTTATTACTGAGATGTTTTGTTAAATAGTAAACAAGAGAGTTAGTAGTCCATTTGACAAAATGGAGATTGAAGGAAAAAAGAAGTACAAGATTAATGATTTCTAAAATGTAGCCTCCGAAATATTTGGGGCATAATTAATTATAGAACTTGTGCACATTTGAGAGACTTCCACATTCAAAAATAATATTACAAAGCTCATTCCGGTTGTCAATGTGAATACTCCTGTGCATGTCTGTTCGGAAACTGCCTGATCACGGGATTTCCAAATAAATCATAAAGCATATAAACCAGATAAATCTCAAGTGAAGCTAATGAATGATTGACAATGATATTAATGCGAACTATGGAAAAATTATTCAAACCTAACATAAAAATAGTCTCTCCAAAAGTAGAGCTAACACATACCTCATGTCTAAACTATTGACATAAAAATTTCAACAAAAATCTAAACCAAAAAGAAAAACGTGAAAATCACTCGCTAGAAAAAAAAAATAACGATATATTTGGATTGAGTTTTAAAAATATTTTTTGTTTTTGAAAAATCTAAGAGGGGTGAATTAAGTTTTTATCCGATTTTTCAACCTAATTCAATAGAACACCTCTTTAGCAATAAATATCAAACACTTGGTGTACTAGTTATGTGAGAAATAATGTGTTCAAATAAAATACATAAATTAGAGCAGCACTGAACACAATGATTTATACTGGTTCGGTTTATCCAATAAAACATAATCTACTACCTTGAGTTACTTACTTAAGGATTTATCAAATTTCTTCACTAATCAAATAAATGAGATTATAAAAAAAGCTCGTCCAATTCACCTTATGGTTTTACAAATAACCTCTCAACCAATCAAGGCTCACTTAAACTTTGAGTTTTACAACACAACCTTGATTATACAATAATCTTACCACTCTCCTTAGTGAATCATAACAATACAATTTAATTCAATGTTTATCCAAAGGTTTTACAAACAAACCTTGAATACAAAACAACCTACACAAGGCTTACCCTAACACTATGAGTTTTATGTTACTGGTAACATTGATACAATTACTATCAATAATAAGAGATAGAGAGTTTGATAGATATCACCTTAATGTGAAGATATATCAATTTGAATCGCAATTACCTCTTTGAATAATGGCTTGTCAAGATTGCTCAAAATTCACCTTTGCATGTAAAAATCCTTCTTAAATGATTTTAACAAGATTGATATTTAGAAAGGGTTTGAAATATTTCTAAGATGTTATAAGATCAAGATATACAATGTTTTTGCTCAAAAATCTTCTTGGAAAGAATTTCAAAGGTTTTGGTATTTAAAGATTTATTCCCAATGGTAAAAAATGAAGCTGTTGGAAACCCACTTAGGAGAAGCTGGTCGTCCACACCATCATCCACAAGCTCACTGGACAACCTTCGGATAATGATTTTTCATCTCGCGGTCGACCTCATGGTCGTCCACAAGTTAATAGATGAACAAATTTAACAGCACATACATCCAGAAGATAAACTAACTTGTGGATGATACATGCACTACTTTAGGTCGATTGAAACATGTTTATTTGTGTATCAACAATATTCTATACACAAATGATGATTTCAATCAACCATATAAGTTATGGTATTAATCCAACAAAAGTTTATAAACCATTTAAGTTTTGAAATTACGATACATGGTTTTCAAAATACCAAAACATATTTTAACATATTAAAAACATTTTGAAATAACGTTTTAAGTTCATAGAGCAACGTTTAGAAATCATTACAGAGTTAAAACTAGAAATATCAAAATATATAACTCTAAAACTATACATCTAGTTCCTATCTAATTCAATAAAAGCTTGTCTTCAAATCTTGATAGTCTTGACTTGTATACTTCCTTGAATATTTAATATCTTATTCTTGCATAGATTAAAACATGAATCTAAAAACTCTATCACTTGTACAAACAAGATATTAGTCCTCATCAATTTTTATCTTAAAAGCTTTAGGGCTTTCAGTTTTATTTTGAAATGAAATTATGTTTGGATAATAATTTTTTTATTGAAAATTGAGAATTAATTGATATATTTTGCGTCTCACATCATTGATAATATTATAAAATATAATTAATAAATTGTTTAATATTATAATTTTAATAAATAATAATAATAAATATTATTTATAGGAATAAGTGAAATTCATGTGTAGAGATAAAAAAAAGTATTTTGAGATATATTTTTATAAAAAATTTAAAAATTAATTTTGAAAAAAAGTCCAAATATAGTCGTTCTTTTTTGCCATTCAACTGGGCAACTTTCTCTAGTCCCATGGATAGATCACTCGTCATTCAAAAAAAATAGCTTTGGAAGGACCTGCAGATAGTCTTTCTCTCCGTCAGATT
This sequence comes from Apocynum venetum, assembly GCA_019593545.1. Lineage (NCBI taxonomy): Eukaryota > Viridiplantae > Streptophyta > Magnoliopsida > Gentianales > Apocynaceae > Apocynum > Apocynum venetum. The sequence goes on along the minus strand of SRSM01000163.1, from coordinate 42,298 downwards.
TGTGTGCCAATACCGCTGTTTTAAATCTGGGGAAGTAGCCTCCGGAATCAACCAGCTAATGCAATCTGAACTGCTTCTGATATGATGGTATAAATCAATTCATATCAAGACAAAAGAGGCAGTGAGGCACTCCGCATATAGACTTTGTACCAGCGCTATAATGCATCCTGCTTCTAATTAATGTCTAGTTTCATTTTTACTCTGCACTTATTGCACAATTCTCGTGTAAACTCAGTATCAAGAAAAGAAAAATAAAATAAAATTCCTATAAGATTGTTACACAATAATGAATGTAAAGACAATACGTTTCTTTTTTGTTTAAAATAAATATTTTATAAATTACTGCAAATAATTTTTAATTTAAGAAATTCATTTTACAATCTAAAAATCATTTTATCAATTTATCATAAAAATATATCTCAAAATACCTTTTTTTTCTAACTCTATATATGATTCTCACTCAATCACGTAACCAATATTTTTCATTATTTTGTAATTAAATTATAATCTCAAATAATTTATTAACTATTTTTTATACATTTTATATTATTATCAATTATGTAAAATTCAAAGTATATCAATAAAATCTCAATTTTAAAAAACTTAATTATTCAACCACAACTTTATTTTAAAAACAATTTCAAAACTCTTTCAAATAAAGTTACAGTGCTCATCACTAACTAAAGAAAAGTGAATAACTTGTTTTTCTTAATTTATATGATGAATTAAAATAAACCATTCAATTCATTTTTGTATTGAATAAAAAATAACCATTAATGGTGTATTTTGATTGAATTTCTAAAAATTTTAGATTAAAAAAATTATTGGTAAGTGAAAGGATTTTTTTTTAGAATTAAGGAAGAAAAATTTGATAAGATATTTTTTTATCCCACGTAATATAAAATATATAATTAATAAATTGTTTAAGATTGTATTTTAAATTAAAAATAATGAAAAAAATATTATTTATATGAATATGCGAATTAGGAAAGAAAGTCAATTTTGAAAGTCTTTTAGAAATATTTTTTTGAGAAATGATTGTTTAAAAAAAATAATAAAAATTGTTCAAATTGAACCTAAGTTTTGAACCAAATAGGTAATTGTTACATAACAATCCGAGAAAGATGCTTCAAGAACCATGGCGTCCTACAAAGTTGCAAGGTACACTTTGACAGTGATGACGATATGTGAAACTTCATTGGCCCTTTCTTCCTATAAAAATTCCAATTACTTTGATTAAGTTTGTAGGATAAAGTGGTAATGACTAACCCATCACTTAAAGGAATTAAAGGTGCCCAACCTCAACCTGGCTTCTTAGAGCAGAAGCCAGCAAGAAACCACACAATTGGCGGAAGGGAACCCAGAAATTAAAATATTTTACAGCCCTCAAATGGGTGACTTACCAAGTGCACTGCTAACCCACATAATCCACGACAGGATGACTTGGAATCCACTGAAAACATAGAGCACGAGGACCAAAGCAAAAGGCCATAAGGCTGCTCGTGCTCCCTCAGGCCTATTGTTTCTTTTTCTTTCTCTTCTAACAATCAAACTCACCTCTTTATATTATAATACTTTCAAAAACTTTTATAATAAAATTTATTTATTTCTAATTATAAAATATTTTATTATTTTTAAATTTAATTCTATTTTATTAAAAGATAAAGAGATAACAAATAATTTATTTTAAAAAAAAAACTAAAATAAATAAAGATATAGTAAAAAGTAAAACAATTTATTAATATATATGAAATTTAATAAAAAACTTATAAAAAGGATGTAGAAAATAATATATTTTTGTTATTCTTTATTTTTATTTTATTTATTATTAACTATTTTATTCTTATTTATTTTTTACTTATTCTATATATAATAAATATTCATTAAGAGAAGGAAAATAAATATTTCTTATTTCAAATACAATAAATAAGAGTATAATAAAAAATAAAATAATTGTTTAGTCAATGAAATTATTTATAACATTTTATAAAAATGGACATATATATAGTAATTTACAATAGTTCAGCTTCTCTATTAAGTATATAATTTATTTTTTAATATCTAAAATATTTCTATTTAACATAATTTATTATTATAAAACTTATTTTCAAACTATTAGAATAATAAACATTAAATTAAAATCTTTATTTCCTAAAGATAAGTATATGATTTTTCACACCATTTAAATTAAATTTATACACACTTTTACACAAATAAATTTAAATTTAATTAAATATTAAATACAAAGTGAAAAAAAAATAAATAAATAAACAATTTACAATTTTAACTATATTAGATATGTTTTCTCTTAGACGGGGAAGTACATGTGATAATGTGACTGACTACCCTCTCAACTGAATCGTGAATAACACACATTTAATCTTGTTCGAATCTTGTGTGTGTACAATTGTTATACTCTAGTCTCTATAGCCACAATCCTTTTCTTTTCTTCTTTCAAGCAATTAGTACAAACAATAAAGAGCCCAGCAAGTCACAATCGGTAGGACTAATGAGCGGTTACATTTCTTTTATACTACATCAATTACAAAAAAAAAAAAAATGGACGTTTGATTTGAACTTTGAGTCATTATTGAAGGAAAATAGTGCAATTAAAGCTGTAATACAGCACATCTTTATTGTACACCGACTAAACACCAAACTTATATATCAATGTCAACCTCAGTCTGTCTATTTCCGATTCCTAAAGGTTGACAATCTGATGCCTTCTATTGAAAAACTGGCCGTTAGTAGATACGGGGAGCCAAGTTTCTTACTCATCTACCGGACGGAACACGGTCACCACACGCAACTTGTATGGGGGAAAAAGAGGTCTGCCATGGCGGCATCTAAGAGTAACTTAGAACTAGATAGAACCTTTTCAGTTCAAAATTAAAGGTTCTTGGAAAACCCATTTAAATATTTTCTTTGCCTCACAGGATTAGGAGATGAGATTGAAACAGATGGGACTGACTGTCCAGGATTTAAAACGAAGCTTTTTGGGCCCAATACCCATCTCACATATTTATATGCGAGTTTAGACTTTAGATCACTCATCACATCCCTCATAAACTGCCCGGGGGGATAATAAAAGCCATTGTAACATATCATTTCTAAACTAGCCCCATAGCCCAAATGTAATGTCCATCAATTTGACTACTTACCTTCCATTACTCTGCATCATTCCTAAACTAGCTATATAACACAAATGTTCATCAATTTGAAAACTCGCCTGCCTTAAAGTGCAGTTAGAGTCAAATAGTTCTGAAAATAGGCGATTATCTTAGAAAGACCAGAGAAAAAGCACCATAACAGGACTCGAAATAGAAGTTTTCCATAACAACGACATTAATTGGATTTAATAGGAACAATTCAAATTGCAGTCATTCATACCATACGCCTCCCTCCTGTTCACATTCCACAAAAATAAAGTACTATTGACTCTTTCCAATATAGTCCACGGAGCTTCTTGTGTAAATCACTAATAACTAGTAATTTTGAACAGCAGAAAGATATTTGCTCACTTCAATATATCTAATACTGTCACATTAATGAAAAAACAAAGTACTTATAATACTCCCACATAAATATTCATACTCCGATTGAGTGGAAAATAGCATATCTAAGAATTTGGTTGCAGAAACCATTCAGCCATCCTGTTGAAACACTTGTCTGAATGTTTAATGTATGTATACATGACAACACAGCCAGTAGGAACAGATAAATGAGTATCGAAGTTGAACTCTATGACCTTCAATCATCTGTACCCGTACGGAGCCTTAATTGTAAAAGGAATCAAAGAAAATGATTCAGGTCAATTTTAGTTCCCTAACAGAGGAAGTACATTAGAATTTAAGCAACAATCATAAGTAATAGCAGACCAGACAACCATAAGGGAACTAACCCTAAGAATACAATCTACTACAGATCATATTAGAAAGAACCATGTATTAACCCGAAATGCTTCTTTTTTGGCGTCAGAAGTTCCTTTCACATTATAGAATTCTAAAACCAGGTAATATATTTCCATTATTCTGCAACATCACTGCCAGTTGATAGACAATAACTTCAGGAAAATACATTCCTACGGGGAAGAGATAAGGGCATGAACTAGAAGTTGTGTATTTATCTGTAGGTTCGAAAGTTGCTTCAGTTTATAAGCATTGGATATCACAGAGCAAATGTGTAACAAAAATGCCAACCATGCTTATTGATCTTATTGAATTATTGCAGATCTTCTGGTCTATATGGCTCTACGTGCACCAAACAGAACTTTCTGGTTCAAATACAAGATGATCAGCTTAGACTTTCTGACTAAGAACACCCAAAGATGAGTGTCTCAGAAAACCACAGAAAGAGAAGAATAAAGGAACTATAAAAGTTCACTGGTAAAGTGCCTCAAACCTCCATTTGTCAAGAACCAACCTTCTCAAGAAGATTCATAAAATTCCATATTTTAGAAACAAAACAGGAACAGAGGAACATCTTCCAAATTTCTCGCAGTAATAACACACTATGTAACCCCACTTCAAATCCTGTGCACTAAAACTTTCCCCATTCTCTCCCCCAAGAGCCATAATAAGGAGGCCATATCTCCCTCCTCCATTTTCTTTCTCTCCTTTTACCCTGTCGTTTCTCCCCTCTGACTGGTCAGTTAATATTACATACCCATTAAGTTGGCTCCGCAAGGCTGTAACTAAAATCATCCATCAACTATATTCTTTAAAGCTACATGAAGAACAAGGTAAATTTAACAGCAGGAAAAAAGAAAAAAAAAATCTGTTATGGACCATTCAATGTCTCAAAAAGATCAACTTAAATGAGTTCAGATCTATACTTTCAAATTTCTCAGTAGTGACATGTTATACATTTTCTAAAGATCGAAGAGCATCTGGTTGCTTTTTCCTCAGTGTACATAGTCAAAATCCTAGATCAAAGTTTGTGGAATTTCATAAATCATTTGCTTGTCTTGAGCAATAGCAACAAGATGAACAAGAACAGTCTTGAAGATTCAAATATACAAGCAGCATTGGAGATGGGACTATCTAACTGATTTTGCCAGATAATGAACATAGCAATATAGGAATGAAGATTGCAGAATATTTCTAAAATTGCAAACTGGTTGAGGTTTAATAAAGATTCGTCAATGACAAGGGCAATCAGAAGTGATCGTTTTTTCTTTTTCAAAAAAATGTGGCACCATTATAGCTTTAGGAGGAGAGGATTCGAAGCAGTAAGTCATACCCTCTCTGCATTGACCATCTCACAATCAGGTAATCAACTGGTTGCTATTTCTCCATAAACCAACCCGAATTTTATAAAAATGTAAAGTAACACACGGTTAAACAAGACCAAAAACATAAGCAAATGTTCTTAAAGTGTATGTCGCAAGCCCATGGGTAGAACTCACCCTCAAAATCTAATCCATTGAGGGAGGGAGCCAAGAGCTTTTGAATCTCACACTAGAATCTCATACTTCTATCGAGGGACAAAGTCTCATACCTTTCCAATATGGGACCATGACAATGTAACTTTCACAGAACTAAAAGACTAGTTATATACCACCCGCATCCTTTGATTGTAAAGAACCATAGGACTTGGGAATTTCACCGCATCTCTGTTCAGTCACTGCCATGGCACCCAATTTTCTTGGTAGAGTTTCTTGCCACATTAACTCGTCAGATTCTAAGTCTTTCTTGTAGTAAAAAGAAAAATCAGCATTACAGATTCTAGTATCTGATGAACCAAGGACTGCAAAAGAACTGTCCCATGAATTCAATAAGAGTCGGGAAGGCATGCAGCAGAAGAACACTCAGATGTTTGTAGCAATCATGCATCAAGAAATCACCGTTTATAAAGTTAGAAAACGGACAAACTCTCCACGTACACATTACTAATGCCTATGAACAAAACCCAAATGTATGAAGAATTCCACAGTAAAAATTCTTGAACTAATAGTCCCGGTAAAAATTTTCTCAGCATATTTATCAGCCTTACAAAATTTAAGATTTCAAGAAAAGGCATTAAAAAAAAAGAAGAAAACCTGTGACCTGGAAGGAATATAAAGGGTATCGCGGACTAAATATCGCCCCCGGGCTTCTTGGGCTTGCGATATTTTTCTTCAACTTCTTTAGCACGAAAGAGGAATTCGTTGGTAACCTTCTTAATATTAGGGATGGCATAATTCTGGGCTACGTAGATTCCGAAGACGGTGCCTGCTATGAATGAGAAACTGCCTCTTATGATCCCCATCACTATCTCAATCCCTTCTGCTCCCCTATTTTCTCCGGCAGCCTGGTTGGAAAGTATTAGGGCTTAACATTTTTAAAAAATAAATAATAAAAAAAAAGGAAAACTGAACTTTGTTTTCTGGAATAATCTAGAAAAACAGTCAAAGAATGCCAGCAGGCCGGAGTTGAAGGGTCTACCGAAAGAGCGCGGCAGCCGGAAGAGAATTTATAGGGCCATATTTGGAAGGGCCACCACAAAGATGGAATTTCTTCTTCCCAAATCTTCCCCAAGCCTTCCCCGTGCAAAATTCTCCTAATGGGACGTAGCAAAGTTCAATTTCAAGAGTTAAAGCGCTGTCTAACGGAAAACGTAGATTAGCCGCCAAGACAAGTAGTTTAGTACTTAATTTATTTGCGAGGTGGATGTAAAAAAGCACTCAAAATCTGCATTTAGAGTTCTTCGTGGGTTTTACAAAATAAATAAATAATTCATTTTATATCCTGCACTCAAAATAAAGGAATCAGTGGATTTGGTCTCCAAACTATTTATTTTCTTAGTTTGATCCCTGATTTTTTTTTCTCTACTATTTTTATTTTTAAACCTTTGAGTAGAACATTTTTTTTATCTTTATTTTTTTCGATCTATTTTTGTTTTTTAACTTGATTCATGAACATTTTATTTTTATTTTAAAACTATTTTTAATTTTTATTCCGAAAAGATAAAATGAAAAATCAAAAATAGTTTAGAGATAAAAAAATATTAAAAAAAATCAAGTCCAAAATTGATAAACGACAACAATTAAGGATCTAAAAAAGAGAACAAATTATCAGGGACCAACACTAATAAAATAAAATAGTTAGAATTTTCCGAAAATAAATGAGGTCATTTGTGAAGGGAATAACTTGCGAAGGCCATTTGTTATAACATGCCCCAAGAATATTACTATAATTTTATTAACTTTATAAAAATTAGGTTGTGTCTAGAGAATATGGGATTTTAAGCAAAATTTTAAAGAGGCCTATGTAAAAACTATTTTAAAAAGTTTAAAGATTTTTTTTCTATTTCTTAGCTACAAAATTACTTATTAAGATTTTATATTTAAAATTTTCTAACATATTACTTTCAATATATAATATACCTAATCCATTTAAATGGAAACTCATATAAGAATTTTTGTTGAGAAACCTCTTTATAGACTAATTCAATATACTAACAAGTTATAATTTTCTAGATTTTTAATTATTCTTTACTTCTAACCCTCCAAAGTTAATTTTTTTCATTCTTTTTTTTTCTTAGACCTCTATTTGATTAGTATTTCTTAGTATTACGTCCCATTAATAATTCACTAAAATTATACTTTTGGAAAAATAAACAATTATCAAATTAGGGACTTCATTTTTTGGGTTTTGTGACTATTGCCTCATTTACCTCATTATTTGCTTCACACGTCCGGTAAACAATATATATTTTTTAACTCATAAAAGATAATCAAATTTGTATTTAAATGAATGATGTTTTTTAAAATAGTTATGATATATCACCAGTTTTTATTTTTGATAAAAATGTTCATAAATATTTTCTTTTATTTTTCAGTACCAAGTGACTATTAAATACGATTAAATTATGTTAAAAATACTAATCAATAAACCTACTACTGTCTTTCAAATAATAATAAAAAAATGATCAATATAAGTCATGAAAAGGAAAGCATCAGATTGGCCTGCTCCAGGTTTTACCAATGTAACCCCACTTCAAATCCTGTGCACGAAAACTTTTCCCATTCTCTCCCCCAAGAGCCATAATAAGGAGGCCATATCTCCCTCCTCCATTTTCTTTCTCTCCTTTTACCCTGTCGTTTCTCCCCTCTGACTGGTCGGTTAATATTACATACCCATTAAGTTGGCTCCGCAAGGCTGTAACTAAAATCATCCATCAACTATATTCTTTAAAGCTACATGAAGAACAAGGTAAATTTAACAGCAGGAAAAAAGAAAAAAAAAATCTGTCATGGACCATTCAATGTCTCAAAAAGATCAACTTAAATGAGTTCAGATCTATACTTTCAAATTTCTCAGTAGTGACATGTCATACATTTTCTAAAGATCGAAGAGCATCTGGTTGCTTTTTCCTCAGTGTACATAGTCAAAATCCTAGATCAAAGTTTGTGGAATTTCATAAATCATTTGCTTGTCTTGAGCAATAGCAACAAGATGAACAAGAACAGTCTTGAAGATTCAAATATACAAGCAGCATTGGAGAGCATTGGAGATGGGACTATCTGACTGATTTTGCCAGATAATGAACATAGCAATATAGGAATGAAGATTGCAGAATATTTCTAAAATTGCAAACTGGTTGAGGTTTAATAAAGATTCGTCAATGACAAGGGCAATCAGAAGTGATCGTTTTTTCTTTTTCAAAAAAATGTGGCACCATTATAGCTTTAGGAGGAGAGGATTCGAAGCAGTAAGTCATACCCTCTCTGCATTGACCATCTCACAATCAGGTAATCAACTGGTTGCTATTTCTCCATAAACCAACCCGAATTTTATAAAAATGTAAAGTAACACACGGTTAAACAAGACCAAAAACATAAGCAAATGTTCTTAAAGTGTATGTCGCAAGCCCATGGGTAGAACTCACCCTCAAAATCTAATCCATTGAGGGAGGGAGCCAAGAGCTTTTGAATCTCACACTAGAATCTCATACTTCTATCGAGGGACAAAGTCTCATACCTTTCCAATATGGGACCATGACAATGTAACTTTCACAGAACTAAAAGACTAGTTATATACCACCCGCATCCTTTGATTGTAAAGAACCATAGGACTTGGGAATTTCACCGCATCTCTGTTCAGTCACTGCCATGGCACCCAATTTTCTTGGTAGAGTTTCTTGCCACATTAACTAGTCAGATTCTAAGTCTTTCTTGTAGTAAAAAGAAAAATCAGCATTACAGATTCTAGTATCTGATGAACCAAGGACTGCAAAAGAACTGTCCCATGAATTCAATAAGAGTCGGGAAGGCATGCAGCAGAAGAACACTCAGATGTTTGTAGCAATCATGCATCAAGAAATCACCGTTTATAAAGTTAGAAAACGGACAAACTCTCCACGTACACATTACTAATGCCTATGAACAAAACCCAAATGTATGAAGAATTCCACAGTAAAAATTCTTGAACTAATAGTCCCGGTAAAAATTTTCTCAGCATATTTATCAGCCTTACAAAATTTAAGATTTCAAGAAAAGGCATTAAAAAAAAAGAAGAAAACCTGTGACCTGGAAGGAATATAAAGGGTATCGCGGACTAAATATCGCCCCCGGGCTTCTTGGGCTTGCGATATTTTTCTTCAACTTCTTTAGCACGAAAGAGGAATTCGTTGGTAACCTTCTTAATATTAGGGATGGCATAATTCTGGGCTACGTAGATTCCGAAGACGGTGCCTGCTATGAATGAGAAACTGCCTCTTATGATCCCCATCACTATCTCAATCCCTTCTGCTCCCCTATTTTCTCCGGCAGCCTGGTTGGAAAGTATTAGGGCTTAACTTTTTTTTAAAAAAAAAAATAAACTTTGTTTTCTGGAATAATCTAGAAAAACAGTCAAAGCATGCCGGCAGGCCGGAGTTGAAGGGTCTACCGAAAGAGCGCGGCAGCCGGAAGAGAATTTATAGGGCCATATTTGGAAGGGCCACCACAAAGATGGAATTTCTTCTTCCCAAATCTTCCCCAAGCCTTCCCCGTGCAAAATTCTCCTAATGGGACGTGCCAAAGTTCAATTTCAAGAGTTAAAGCGCTGTCTAACGGAAAACGTAGATTAGCCGCCAAGACAAGTAGTTTAGTACTTAAATTTATTTGCGAGGTGGATGTAAAAAAGCACTCAAAATCTGCATTTAGAGTTCTTCGTGGTTTTTACAAAATAAATAAATAATTCATTTTATATCCTGCACTCAAAATAAATGAATTAGTGGATTTGGTCTCTAAACTATTTATTTTCTTAGTTTGATCCCTGATCTTTTTTTTCTCTACTATTTTTGTTTTTAAACCTTTGACTAGAACATTTTTTTATATATATTTTTTTTCGATCTATTTTTGTTTTTTAACTTGATTCATGAACGTTTTATTTTTATTTTTAAACTATTTTTAATTTTTATCCCGAAAAGATAAAATCAAAAATCAAAAATAGTTTAGAGATAAAAAAATATTTTAAAAAATCAAGTCCAAAATTGATAAACCGACAACAATTAAGGATCTAAAAAAGAGAACAAATTATCAGGGACCAACACTAATAAAATAAAATAGTTCTAATTTTCCGAAAATAAATGAGGTCATTTGTGAAGGGAATAACTTGCGAAGACCATTTGTTATAACATGCCCCAAGAATATTACTATAATTTTATTAACTTTATAAAAATTAGGTTGTGTCTAGAGAATATGGGATTTTAAGCAAAATTTTAAAGAGGCCTATGTAAAAAATATTTTAAAAAGTTTAAAGATTTTTTTTCTATTTCTTGGCTACAAAATTACTTATTAAGATTTTATATTTAAAATGTTCTAACATATTACTTTCAATATATAATATACCTAATCCATTTAAATGGAAACTCATATAAGAATTTTGTTTGAGAAAAGTGAGTTGAGAAACCTTTTTATAGACTAATTCAATATAGTAACAAGTTATAATTTTCTAGATTTTTAATTATTCTTTACTTCTAACCCTCCAAAGTTAATTTTTTTCATTCTTTTTTTTTCTTAGACCTCTATTTGATTAGTATTTCTTAGTATTACGTCCCATTAATAATTTGGAAAAATAAACAATTATCAAATTAGGGACTTCATTTTTTGGGTTTTGTGACTATTGCCTCATTTACCTCATTATTTGCTTCACACGTCCGGTAAACAATATATATTTTTTAACTCATAAAAGATAATCAAATTTGTATTTAAATGAATGATGTTTTTTTAAATAGTTATGATATATCACCAGTTTTTATTTTTGATAAAAATGTTCATAAATATTTTCTTTTATTTTTCAGTACCAAGTGACTTTTAAATACGATTAAATTATGTTAAAAATACTAATCAATAAACTTACTAATGTCTTTCAAATAATAATAAAATTATCAATATAAGTCATGAAAAGGAAAGCATCAGATTGGCCTGCTCCTGGTTTTACCAATGCTATTGTTGAATGTGATAATCAGGAAATTGTGATTCATGTTAGCAAAATTTAAAATCATCACCAGATCATGAGATATTTTCTTATTAATTCAATATATATCACGAGTAGTTAATGACATAACTCATAACTTAACCATTTAATGCTGGAAGAAATCATACTTTTCACATATGATTTTTTTTCTATTCATACTCATGTGCTTTCTTCTTTATTAAATGATTTTTTTTATAAAAAAAATAAGTCATGAAAAGAAAAGAAAAAAAGTCTTTGATAAAATTTGTGAGTTTGTAATTCATAATTGTTTAATAAAATAATCTGGGAGAGGATAAATATTTTATAAAACACATAATTTAGATAAAGAGAAAAATAGAGAAAATATGATAATTTAACAATTATTGCTTTTCTAATTAGATAGGAAAAGAAAAGCATCTCCCTCCAAAAAAAAGAAAAAAAAAAGGGAAAAGAAAAGCATAAAATGAAACAAAAAGGAAAGCGTCTTCCTTCATGGGTAAACGTGGGACTTGGGAGTTTATGGTTGTGCAATGACATATCAAAAAGAATATTTTTAAAATATTTTTGTTTTATTTGATCAATAGAAAATAAAGAACGAATATTAACTCTGCCGTTTTTGTCTTCATAATGAAAAAAAAATTACATATTAGCTAATTTATTTGTAAGGATACACACAATGAACTTAATCTTTGTAAATCTATTTATAAAAAATACACTGTGTGATACAAAAAATTAAATTCTTCTAATTTGTTTTCAATTTTAACATATACACTCATAGCATAAACAAAATAGCACTCAATTTAAAATTAAATATTCATATTTTTCATTTTGTGACATTCATAATTGAATGTTTACTTTTTATTACTAAATATATTTTCATATAAAATTATTAACCATCTACTTAATTTAAAATTTTATATTTTATTAAATCACGTGATTCTATTACTAATCAAATTAATAATAGTAATAAGGATTTGTGACTATTCTTTTGAAATCAAAGACTCACTAATTATTATATTAAATTAAAAGTGGACATTCAAATGATAATAATAATTAATAAAAAAAATATAATTACAAATAGATTTTCAAGATAATGCAAGCTGAACATGTTATAAGTTTAGGTTTTCAATTTAACGAGGATGAGTCATTGGACATTTTAGCTTTGATTAAAGATTTATGTTTTACTGCGTGTTTTGTTTAGAAGGATGGTAATAAGGTGACTCATTATCTAACCAGTTTATGTCTTTCTTATTCTACTCCATAGTCCATATGACTGTACGAGTGGTCTTGTTTTCATAATGTAATTTTAGCTAATATTGTGACTTGATCTATATGAGTAATGAAATTTCCCTTTTTCTATAAAATAATAATAAAAAAACAATGCATAGCTTAGAAGCTTCAATAATGTTATATATATTAGTCTTTTTAAGAATGCCTTCAAAATATAGTTTTTTTTTTTTTGGAACAAAACTCAATATGTAGTTAAAAATTCTAGTATCTATGAGTTTACGTATCATTAATGACATTTAACCCAACACCCCCCCAAAGAAAAAAAGAAGAAGAAAATAATGCACCGACTTTCTCCAGCTCTTTTTTGCCAGTTTTGCTAGTATTCCAAGAGTTTACGTAAAAACTTTATAAATAAATAAAAAAAATTAAGTAAAATGACATTTGACCCAACAATCCCCCCCACCCCCGGCGACAACCAAAAGGAAAAAGAGCTTCACCGTCGCACAAGCACCGACTTTCTCCAGCTCTGTTGGCATTTTCCTAACATGTTTTTTTAATGGGCCAAAAGAGTTTAAGAATCACAAGCAAACCAAAAGAGTTTAAGAATCACAAGCAAGTATGCAGTAATATCTTAAGTTCTTAATTACATATTTTGGGTGACATGAAAATTGAAATACTACCTACCCTTATTTATTTCGGTCTGAAGCCATGTGAAAAATGGAGATTTTCCCCCCAATATATTTATTAAATTGATTTTTTTGCATAATAAATTATTTCTTCTATGACAAAACCTCGAATTTATTGTATATTTTTCTGAGAATGAAAATAAATTATACATTTATGAGTTATGGAATAGGATTAAGTCCTAAAGTTCACTAGTTAGCAATAAGAATAGAACTAGCTTTAAACTTTAGATACAAATTTTTTTTCGTATTTTTTGAAAATAAACTCTCTTCTTTTTAATAAATATGGTTTACTTTTCACTTATACTTTACTAGAGTGTCTGAAAAATAATAAAAAGAAAGATAAATAAAATAACTTCTTAGATACTAAATAATAAATTTGATTATATTCATAAATAAAGTATGAATATATTTTATCAAATAGATTGGATTATACTAATTCACGACATTATTTTATGTTCCTTTAACAATTAAATAAGAAATAATTAGATATTCAATTATTACATAATGATATTGGATCTATGTGAAAATAGTATTTATGAGGTAAAATATGCTAATTTTTTTTTATCCTCAAACAACATTTTAAATAAATAATTTAGCCATTTTGACAACTATTAATATAATTTTTAATGAAATTATTGTAATACTTGTTAGAAAAAGTTAAAATTTATTAAAAATCACCTCAAAAGTTAAAGGGCCAAATAAGTTATTTGAAATTTATTTAAAAATGAAACATCAAAATTAAGAAAAAATAATTTAGGGATTAAATTCGATAATTTAGTAATTCACCATTAAAAATTGAAAACAAGCATAAGGACAAACGAAGGGATAAATAAATGACCAATGCGGCCTTTATGAGGAAAAAGACAAAATAATGGTAATAGTACTATGTTATTCATATAGTATTATCAGAGTATTACCGCCAGAAACAGCAAGGAAAGATAATTCCTCCGATAAACGAAGACTTCCAACTACCATTTATTCTTAGTATTTTTATTATGTTATCTCGGACTACGCTTTCCCGCAAAAACTGACTCTTCACCTTTCTCTCCGTCTCTCACGATAAAGTGAATGCCATCGAATCCATGACCGACGCCTTTGCTTCAATCGCATAAGATTTTAGGTTTGTGCGATTACTTTATTCGGTTTTTGTTCCCTGAGATTTCTTTTGATTTCCAATTTGATCCACTCGATACTGTTTTTTGTTCATACAAGCATCGGATGTCGATGAATGAAGTGTTGATCGGCATCAGGGTGATTAGATGATCAATAATTTGTATTCTGTTTGAGTTTTTATGCAATTCCTGATAATATGTTTTTGTTGATTTTAGGGTTTTGAGTTTCCATTTTTTAACAATAATTTTTTCTCTCTTTTTGCTTTAGTTTTACCAATACTAAGTGATCGTATTATGAATTGGAGAAATGTGAAGAGATGGAATATATCTTTCTCATAATTTCCTGTCTGATTGGTTTGACGTTCTTTTGATTCTGAAATTCTCAATTTCTCGTTGTATTCTCATTTATTAGTATTCGTAGACTCTGGACTTGCTGTCTCGTCCTCTCCAGCGATAGACTATGATTTGAATTCTGTAACTTTAATTTTATATTAATGAGGTGAGAAGGATGTCTATGTGTACGTTTGTGTCTACCTATTCGTGCTTAAGCTTCTAGTTCCCCCCTTCCCCCAATATTTGTGCATAAAAACAAGTGATGACTTTAGATCAATAAAATAAGGAAAAAATAGTTAATTATCAGAAATATTAGTGTGTTGCGACAAAAAAAAATAAAAAATCTGTACTGGAGTAGAGCTTTTCCTAGGCAGATTTTTTAATCTTTCTTTTTCTGTTAAATGAAATATCAAAGAATACAAGTTTTCAATTTCGTAATGGAGTTTTATTGGGGTAAAATGTTGTTTATTGCTTGTACTGCTACTGTGCTAGACTCATTTCCTATTTATAGTGTTCGTCTACTTAGGTTGCAGCTTATCTATGCTATTCATTGGATTTTCCTTGTAAGATTCTACCTTCAATGCAGGTTTCTTTCTTTACAAAGGGAGGCTTTAGAAGTCAGTACAGTTTCACGTTAGATGCTATTCAGGCAGTACAGTTTCTCATGAGAATCTTGGATTTCACTTGCAGTAGAGAATCTGTATTTTTTCCCCATGGGTGTGAGTTACTTATCACTTTCAGCAGCCTGCACAGTATTGAGCTTTGTTGGCCTCCAGTGTTGGACGACAGTTTCACTTGAGAAACTAAGATATGATGGATTGATTGGTGATACTATATTAAACTCTGGAGATGCAAGCCGTGCATTGGAGTTGCTTTTGGGTTCATATACCACCCTTGCTTTGGTGGCAAATTTTGCACTTCACATATTTGTCCTGCTAATCTTGTCTCTTAAGGTAATTTTCTCTGTTGCATATGCACTCCTAAAGATTACTCTATTTGATCAGTGTGGAAATGACACAGTATCAAGAAATATTTTAATTGTGCAAAGAATACATTTGGTGGTTATCCGTTGCTATTTTATTGTCTCTTATCTCATATGTCAGCTTAAGTTTAATTGTAGTTAAGCCATTGAAGAAATTATTGTGAGAATTTCTGCTTTCAGAATTAAATATTTGTAGGAGGCTGGAAAATAAACTCCTTAGGTGATGCTTATATGTCAATTAATCTCAAGGTTGTGGATAGACAGAGCATTGAACAGTAGTCTAGAAGAGTTGATTACTTGCTCTCTTAAAGTGAACACCAGGTTACCTAAAGCTTGTAGGTTTATAATATTAGTTTGATTTTTTACTGCAGGAGCTTTTTTTTGGTTATCTGTGTGCTTTTCTAGTAGGAGCCACTATCTCACTGTTTGATTTTATTTTCAATTTTTATTCCAAATAAGTAGACATTCCTTTTCAATTATCTGAGTTTAAAAATAAAAAAAAAACTTTTTTTGAGATGATTTTCAAATTTAGTATATTTTTTGAAAGGCTTGCATTTTAATTTTGTGAGGACATTTTTTTTTGGAGAAATGGTACATAAGTAGAAAATGTGATCTTCCCCAGCATAGTATTCCAGAAAATGATTTGCAGTGTGGTTTCTTCCAGATTAAATATTTAATACTAAATTTTGGTTTTGTTTCAAAAAAATAGATGAACATCTATTTTTTACATGAAACATACCCTGAAGCAGAAGTAAGTTTACTTGAGGTGGAACTATATGCAGTGGGCTTTTTATAACCTGTTAGTGGTCTTGAGCAAACATTCTTGATTACTAGTGGCTATGTGTTGTACTTTTCTCTGTTGAATACTGTTAAAGTTTATTTTCTAGCTGTGTTGGGAACCTGAGAAATAAATTTTTGAGAATTTTAATTCAAATATATTTAAGTGTTAAGTATTAGCTTGCATGCTTCAAGCTGCTTTAAGGATCTGCTTATAAGAATTTTTTAAATATATTCTTGATCAGCTTGAATTTTATCCATAGATTGAACATTTTTTGTTTCTGCAACCTTGAATTTCATTGGCAGCTTCATCATTTTGCTGGGTAATCTGTATTCTGTTTTTCCTTTTTGCAGACTGTATTTTTTTCAGAGTTGCACTCAACTGAAGTTCGAAAATTAGTTGAACGGCTCATTAATTATGTTATTTATAAGGTGAATATTCTACTTCACCGGCAGATTTCTATTTACAGCCATTGTATTTGGTATATACTTTTATGTGTGACAATAATTATTTCATTCCTTGTATGAAGTAGTTGTACCATTTTGTGTTTTTTCTCTCCACTTTCATACTTTCTCAACTCTCTTGCCCGTAAATATAGAATTCATCATCTAATAAAATATTAATAATATGCTACATTTTTATACTGGCATTGCTATTATCTTACAGATAGTTACCAATTATTTTTGGTAATTTATTCATGATCAGTTTAGATCCCAAGAGCTCTCTGTTATGAAGAATATAACTGCTCATGCAAATTCTGCTTTGACTGGATAAGTAACCTAAGCTATGTAATTTGTCTTTTCTTTTTCGTTTTTGAATGACTCAATCTGTTATTGTTTTAAAAATTTCTCCATTTAATTGCTAAGATACTTCCTTGTCCCTAGTTTTGTAGGTGTCAGTTTATAATTATTTTAAGTAGAGACAATCCAGTGACTTGTAAATAAGCAGAGACAATCGAGTGACTTGTAATTATTGTTACGGTAAAATTGTACAGTGGTGGAGGTTAATATGTTTAATATGAAACTGGAGAGGACATAACTGTGTCAAGGAACAAAGAGGTTTCTGTAACTATTACCAAACCTCAAAAATGTTGTGTAATTATTCTCATGAAATGACTTCAATGTCTCCCTTTTATCTCTTTTGAAAAAGCACAGAGATTTAGCTTAGTTATATTCATGGTTTGGCTTCCTCATTATACAAAATAATTCTAAAAATGTATAACAAAATGAAGTTTGTCAGAACTGTTCATTTTTGTTGTTAGAGCTGAATTAAAAGGCTTGTTGTATATTTGAGCAGCTGGAGCTGTTAACACACTTCGAACTGCTTAGCTTTATACTGTTTTCTTCTTGATGTGGTATATTTCACTCTTGTTTTTCCACCTCTTGTTGAATAAAGTTGGACTTGTTACACTTTCTTGAAGCTCCAAGCATAAATATTTGGTTTGACAGTAGGTCTAGAAGGAATGCTTGCTTTCTTAGGTGAAATGTGCCTTTAACATTTTCCTTTTGGGGTTTTACAAACTTCTTACCAGATCAAGAATATATATCCTTACTGGAGAAGCTCTAATCAAAGTTAGATGGTAACCTTTGGCATGAACTCCTTGCTTCTTGTGACCCTTTCAATTGTCTTTGGAATGCAGATATTATAACAAAATATGACCATAATGTAGCGTGTAGTTTATGTAGCTATCTTAGAATAATTTTATGGTTATCATGGACTAACTTTGATATTTGTATATCCTTCCAACCTTATGTATGCAATCAGAATGGTGCTTTTAACAGTGGAACCTGGAGTATTCTTCTAATGAAAGCTCGCAGGAAGGTTTAAATTATAAACTACCTGTAGTTCCTATAATCTCTTCACATATCCTTGGTGTTGCTATGGTTTGACAGGGAACTTTTCTGCCGTTGGTGGTTCCACCAACTGTATTCGAAGCAGGGCTATGGTCAATATGGTTAGGTGTTCTCTGTTCTTTGAAGGTAGATATTCATCCAAGCTGTAATTTAGTATGGTTAACTTGTGGATTATGCAAATGCCCTGACTTATGAATGTTTCGCAGATGTTTCAAGCTTTAGCTAGGGAAAGACTTGAGCGCTTGAATGCTTCTCCTTCTGTGACACCCTGGACATACTTTCGTGTATATTCTGCACTGTTACTGGTCTTCTCTGTTGATATACTCTGGTATTTTTTTAACCATTCATAGTGTTGAAATTTGTTTACTATAGCAGTTTTCCTTTTCTTTTCTTTTTTGGGTGGGGGGGGGGGGGTTGGAGTTTTAGACAGCTCGAGACTGATTTAGCAACTGAATTTTCCTTGGTCATTCCACTCTTGTTATATGTACAAATTAAGGCACTATAGGTGGAAATCAGTTACATGTGAGCCAGTCAAATTGAAGCTTCCTGGATTGCCACTTGCACTTTTGAACTACGATTTTAGCATTGGAACTGCATAACTTACTCTTTAATTCCTCAACGTGTCAAAACATGTGCTCTAAACTTTTATTTTTATTTTGATAGTGTGTGTGTGGGGAGGGGGGGGGGCTCGGGAAAGGTGATTGGGATAATATTCTATCATATTTTGTTTGGATGCTAATTACACCAGAAGTCTGAATGTTCTTTTTACATGTTCTCTTAGGATAAGTCTATGTTTGACAATATACAGCAAAATGAGCTCATCGACATTGTTGTTATTATTCTTTGAACCTCTCAGCATTGCTTTTGAGACGCTTCAGGTAGTGTGTAATATCCTATATTTATGTGAATCCTCAAGCAAATGCCATTGTGTTTTCATTTCTCCTGATGGTTTTATGGGGTTTCTGTAGGCCATTGTAGTTCATGGTTTTCAGTTGCTTGATATATGGCTGCATCACTCTCACTCTGCAGGAGATGTTGCAAAGTGCAGGATATCCAAGCTTTTTGATGTTTCTGCTACAGGTGGTCTTTTCATCCATAACCTATAATACTATGCTTGCATATGGATTTGTAGCCTATTGTTTCTTATGAGATATTTCGCCTGTATTCTGGCTCCCATGGTATGTATGGATCTGAATATCTTATTAAATTTGTTTATGCTTGTGATCTTTTTCTCTAAAGATCATGACCGCCATTTGTGAGTATAATATTGTCAGTAGCTGGTATGGATGAAGAGTACGTTGAGATGTTTAAAGATAACTGGGACTTGAAGTATGTCAAGGCAGGGATAAATCACTTTCTAACATATTTGTTGTCTATCTTCTTTTCCTCCCATGAGTCTCTTTGCTTGACATTCTATGAACTTTGTGCATTGCACTTATGCTAGTTTGAGGCTCACATTTAAAATTTCAACCTTTAATGTTGAATCTAAGGATTTACATTGAATCATAGCTATTGGACTATTTGGCTACCATTATGATCAACAATGTAATTAAATTGTTATGCATTACACCTAATTTATCGCTTTCAGTTTTCTAAAGAATTATTGTGAATACAGGTTCATTGTCAGAATATAAAGGCACCATAGTTCGGAACATGGGCTTTTTCCTTGACATGATGACCTTTTTATTAGCTCTTGCTCATTATTTGTATATCTGGTGGCTTCATGGCATGGCATTTCATCTTATTGATGCCGTTCTTTTTCTAAATATACGTGTAAGTATTTCTAGAACCCTTTGTTATGTTCTGATTTCATTTTTGAAATGTTGTGGCCTGATATTATTAGCACCTTTCCCTATGTTACTTTGGCTTCCTCCTGCTAAAGTTATCTTGATATTTGCTTTACGTTTTGAATTCTCAATTAGGCACTGGTAAGTGCAATGGTAAAACGTATAAAGAGTTATATCAAATTAAAGATGGCATTGGGCGCCCTTCATGAGGCACTTCCAGATGCAACATTAGAGGAGCTCCGAGCATATGATGATGAATGCGCTATTTGCAGGGTATTCACCACTGTTTCTCTTACTCTTGCTTGTGTAAGCTCATGTGCGTTTATGGAGGATTTCATTTCTTCTGAGCCTGTTATATATTGACAGGAACCTATGGCAAAGGCTAAGAAGCTCCCTTGCAATCATCTTTTCCATCTTGCATGCTTGAGATCTTGGTATAATGTTATGTGCCTGGAATGTTTATCTCGTGTTCTATGAAAATATTTGTTTCTTACAGCACAAAGTTAATCCCAGGTTGGACCAGGGTTTGAATGAGAACTATTCATGCCCCACTTGTCGGAAGCCACTTTTTATAGGCAGACTTGAGCATGAGGTAAACCATCAGGGCCCAGGTGTTTCAGTTGATGAGCAGCTTGCACGTCAACTCAGTGCTGGACTTGATCATCAAAATCTTCCAGGTCATAGTCTATCAACAGGAGTGTTGCCCAACCAGACACAAAATGCACTTGAGAATGGTGATTGGAGGTCTAGTTCTCTCACTTGGGCTCCTTTTCATAAGCTTTTGACTGTTATAAGTGAAAATGCTTTTATCGAGGAAGTTTTGGTGTTGTCTGATCATTTGGAAATTATTCTGCAAAATAATCTCAAGGAGATGAAGGAACTTAAGGATATTATTCCTTCTATTTTGTTAAATGGAGAATTTTAAGATCATTTTGTGTTAAGATATTTTCTTGCAATACTGTGGATCCTTTATGCATGTATGGTTTGGTTTCTCTTTGCAACCTCTTGGAACTGTGATGAAACGCTATTATTCTGTGGCAACTAGCAAACTTTATTTAGTATCATACTTCTCTTTATTACTTCATATAATGATTTTATATTGAGCACTTAATTATTCATTATCCAACTGTTATACACTTTGTTGCTTGTGTGATGTATTACTACTCTGAAAAAGTTTTATTCTTGCACTTCTATTTTTGCTTTCTAGTGTATGTCAAACTGTTATACCTGAGATGCTTTAAGCCTGTACTTGGTGTTATGGAAACAAGCAGCATCAATTGGATCTAGTGCCAGGAGGTTGTGAAATGGATATCACAATTTCATCAATTTTACTCTTCTTTTGCCTTTTCCATTTTTCAGGGGTACAGGATTTGATCCAAGTTGGCTGGGCTTAGATGGAGCTGGTCCATCTAGTGGTATCAGATCAGTTGGATTAGGTCGAGTTCAAATGATGATGAGGCATCTTGCAGCTGTTGGAGAAACCTATTCTCAGACTGCCCTTGATGATGGTAACTGGAGCCTTTGGCCTATGAATCCCTCCCAGGCTGGAACATCCAATTCAGCTGCTCCTCCTAGTTCTGTGAGATATCCTGGGAGTTCTAGTGGTTTGCATATTAGGTCCACCTCACGGATTGCAAATGACAGCATAGCCAATATACTTTCCATGGCTGAAACTGTTAGGGAAGTGCTACCTCATATTCCTGATGAAATAATTATCCAGGTATAAGTGGTTTTCTTTTGTTGTTAGTCTTAGAGGTTGATTCTATCGACTTGTAGTTGAACAAAAATAATAAGTTTGGCTATTTTTTTTGTCATTTGGTTGTAAATCATTTAGCTTGCATGTTGTTCCAGCTTGTTGGGTTTCAGGCTCTTTCCAACTGTTTGGTTTCTCCTTCTCACCTTTTGATCTAATTGTGAGTTTTTTTCCCTAAACTGGGAGACCTTTTCCTCCATTTCTGGAATACAAGTTTCAGAGTAAAATGCTGACCACCAACCATCCACTTGTGTAAATACCAAATTCTGTTCAACACTTCGTGACATGGCATGTCCGTTGCCTATGAGATTCAGACCTATAGACCACAACATCTATTGGTTCTTGCTGAGGCCATGTTACTCGGTGGCATGAAATTACCTTTCTAGATTCTGAAATTCATCTACTCACATGATGAGTTGTGCTGTGAAGTTATTTTTAAGTTCAGGCTCCCTAGAACATGGCACACTTCTCCCTCTCCCTATAGGTTCCAAGTGTTTGTTCTCCCTAAACCTTTTTATTTCTTCAGTCTGCCACCTATCTTTCATGCTGTTGTTGGTGTGTTAGCAGGTTCTGTATTGAAGCCTCATTCTTCTGTGTGCAGTTTGTTATGTAATTTTAGAAGAGTTGGTACATAATTGAGCATTCGTCTTTCTTCTTCGTACCCGTGAAATTAGTAATTTGCTGAGCATGATAGTTTTTATCATCAGAAGTTCATGGCTGCATTTAACTTTCTTGCATTGTGTTTACTTCGATTGGATTGAATCTCTCTTGGAACTTACCCAAACCTTTGGGTTTGAAATGCAGGATTTGCAGAGAACAAATTCTGTGACTGTTACCGTGAATAACCTTCTGCAAATGTGAAAGTTCCAAATAAATTTCTCGATATTCAAGTTATCATGGAAAGGAGGTCCAAGCAATTAGAGTTTGGATCAGAAATTTATTCAGTTGAGATTGTCAGGATCTCAGTTTTGTCACAGAATATGTTTGTTGTCTTACGCAAACAAGTTCTACCCCTGTACATAGGTGCAAATTATTAGTCAACATCAGAGTCTAGAAAGAAAAATGTGTTGGAACGTTGTTTTCTGGGAATAAATTCATTTTGCTCATTTTCTAGAGCTGGAAAAGTTGGGTCTTCGTTGTATTTATCTTTGCTTCTCTTAGCTTCGTTTTGCTAAATATAATGTTGTCTTTGCCAATTTCTATGTACCTGTGCTCTTGGCACGTGTTGTATTTTTGTAATAGAGACATACAATTGTGAATATTGAAGTCATAATATTGCTACTTCCTGCCTAAAGCCAGATTGGCTCTTTTCCGTTCCTGCCTCATGCATTGGAAATACCAGCGTCATTTTAGTTAATATTGTAACACTAGGCATATGCATTTCAAAAACAAATGCATATCATATCGGTCGTTTGGATTTAAATTCCATGACTGACCTATTCTTTTGGAAGAAAAATATTTTTGAAACTGGCTCTACTCTGGTTGATTAATATACTAGTCGTGTGAATATTCTTTCTTTCAATTTTTCGTAATTCAATAGGGTATATAACATTAACATGGGAGTATGTAGTCCTACCGCTTTGTTTGCATGGAAACTCAAAGTCAGTAGGCAGGCCAGGCAGGGGTGAATGAGGCAGCAAACACGGAGCCGTCTGCCCGAATTCTTGAAGTCCATCAACCCAGACATTCGTAGAGTCCTCTGTTTTGACTGTGGTCACAAATTTCTGTTTCAATTATTTTACCAAAATCTGTCTCAAAAGAAAAAAAATCAAAATCTCCTCGTTGGCTGTTTGGTTTCATCTGAAAGACTTCGAATATTTTGGGCTTAAGTCAAGGTCGGTTCGAGGGAGGAGCATGTTTGTGTGCTTTCTCCTTCTCAGGATACACAGTTCTCTCGCTTCTCGTTCTCGCATGGTTTCAAAACAACATTCATGCGAGAGAGAGAAAAGGGAAGAGAGGGATGGGGGGGGGGGGGGTTGGCATGAGGCAATTTAAGGGAATTTAAAGAAAATTACTCTGAGAAATTTTATAAATTCTTTTATAGTTTTGGACTGTAATACTGTTGTCAACTCAGAATTAAATATTAATATTTGACTTAATTTAAGTAAAAAAATTACTATTATATGTATTTATTTTAAATGTAATTAGTTTGGGCTAACTATACCAAAAGATAGAATATAAGTTTTTTTAAAGATAAATCATTTAAATCAGAAACTTCCACATTAGTACAATCAATATCAGATGGAGTTATGAATTAACCTCCGAATTTACATAATATTTCATAAAAATTATGTTTAATTAATTAAATTACTTTCTATTTTTCAAACAATACAAATACTTAATTACTTTTCAAAACATCAATATTCCAAGTTTTAATACTCCGTTTTATATAGTATTAAATACGAGTTTATATATAGTATTACCTCCGTTTTAAAAAATTAGTTATTTGACTTATTTCATAATTATTGATATTTTTTTTAATCTTATCCTTATTTTACTGTTTTCTTCAAAGAGGATGAAAAATTATTTTAAGAATAAGATATTAACATTTTAGAGAATGATAACAAAAATTATCTTACTTTTACAGTATCCCACAACTGTTATCTTATTTTTTATGGTAAAAAAATGTTATCTTACTTTAAAAAATGGATTAAAATATCATTCAGTCAATTTTAACAATTTAACCTCCATTAAATATAATTGTTTGAGCATATTTTAATCTTTTAATATAAATTTAACTTTTTAAATATAATTTGGTGAAAATAAAAAATATATTACTTGAAAACAATTATTTCATTCATATTTCATTTTTTTAAAATGTTTTGAATATGAATGAAATAATTGTTTTCAAGTGATATATTTTTTACTTTTATCAAATTATATAAAAAAAGTCAAACTTGTTTTAAAAAGACTAAAATACTCTTAAAAAATTACATATTTGAACATAGGTTAAACAATCAAAATTGACGGAATGATCATTCTGATTCATTTTTACAAATAAAGTGACATTTATTGTCATGAAAAAGTAATCTGACATTTTTTGCCATTAAATCTTAACATTTTTAATATTTCAATATCTGCATAAGAAAATAAAATTATTTATATTCCCCCAAAGTTGTCTTTAGAAACTGCTACCCGAGATAGCGGGTAAAGAAAGTAGTTGACTGAACCAGGTCAATATCCTTAGTTCGAAAAAAACAACACCAACTACCGGAGCATAATTTTTTTTTTGGTTAATTTCACATGATCTGTTAATTTAAAAAATTAAGGATTTTTTTAGGGGTAAGAAAGTTTTTTTTTTTTTTGAAGTGTATTTGGATTGAAATCTCTAGAATGGAATTAGCAGATAAGGGCTCGAACTATATTTTTCAATGA
Organism: Apocynum venetum; assembly: GCA_019593545.1. Lineage (NCBI taxonomy): Eukaryota > Viridiplantae > Streptophyta > Magnoliopsida > Gentianales > Apocynaceae > Apocynum > Apocynum venetum. The sequence continues at coordinate 16,986 of SRSM01000163.1, read as the reverse complement.
AAACTATCCTACAAAAAGTGTATGATTTTGGAATTTGAAAAGTATTTTTTGTTCTTTAAAATGAGTAGTTTTGTGTTTGGATAAAAAAAATTTGTTTGAAAATCGAAAGTTTCATATAACATTTTTTTTGTCTCACGTTATAGATAATAGTATACAATATAATTAGTAAATTGTTTGAGATTAAAAAGTATAATTAGTGATTAGTAGAATATAATTAGTGTATTTAATTAAAATTTAATGAAAAAAATATTGTGTATATAAAAATATATGACACATATGTAAGATTAGAAGAAAATTTAAAAGCTATATGTAATAGAAAATTCGATGGTAAAAATTTGTTGGAAAATTAACCTAGATAGTTTTGTATGTTTAAGAGTCTAAAAATTAAAATCCAATATTTATAATAATAACTTATAAAGTTACATATATTTTACTATCGATCAAACAAAGTCTAGTTTGTCAGAAAAACAAAGTCTAGTTACATCACTTGTTAGTCACATAATTTTTTTTAAAGGGTATATTTGATATTTCATAAAAATATATTATCTCAAATTATCTCATATGTTTGAGACTTTGAGAGATAAAAGTTCAATATATTTAATAAATTAAGTCCATTTGATAAGAAAATATTCTGAAAGAAGTAATTGATGAGAGATCGAGCTGGATCATACTGGAATCAAATCAATTAAGTCACGTTTCGATCACCTCATTTGTTCTAAGGTGTATATTTGACATTAAAAAAATAACGGCTTAAAAAACTACCTTTCTCTTTTCTTTTCTTTTTTCCTCCTTTGCTTTCTCTTTCTTTCCTGGTCATCTCTGTCTCTTTCGTCTCCTCTCTGCTGAACGAAAATCAAATTAAGTCTCAAATCCATTTTTCCTGCACCCTCCTCCATCCTTTCTCTCATCATGTCTCCTCACTTTCTTTCTTTTTCTCAAGAATCAAAAATGATATCCCCGTGGCATAGCCGAGTTGGTAAGACACGGAGTGACGTGGGGAGAAATTCTCCGGCGCATGTTCGATTCGAATCCCGTGTGGGGTAAATTTTTATTGAAATATTGTAAAGATTTATCCTGAGATTTGAATTCCGTTACATCTCTCACTCACTCGTAGAGTTCTATCTCTCCTTCGTAAAAAAAAATCAAAATGATGAAAAAGAAAAAAGAGAAAATGGTGGGGCCTATTTATATGTGTCGTGGGTTTAGAATTTTCAAAAGCATAGCAGTTACATTATTCTTAATGAAAGTTCAATAGAAAATTGTTAAATAATCATATAATTTTTCATTTCCATTCAGGAGAGAGGAGACGAAAGAGAGAGAGATGAAGAGATAAAAGGGAAGAAGGAGAGAAGAAAAAGGAAAAAAGAGGGAGGCGGGGTTAAAGGTTTTTCGTTACTTTTTAAAAATGTCAAATATACCTTTTTTAAAAATAATGTGATCAGAACGTGTCTTAGTTGGTCAGATTCCAAAATAATTTCTTATCAAATGGACTTTATTTGAGAAATGCTAAAATATACGCTAACTTTTATATGTCAATATTAAATATATTGAATTTTAACTATAAAGTATCGAATATACGAGACAATTTAGATTAATTTTACTTTTGAAATATTAAATATACCTTTAAGAAAAATCATGTGACCCACACATGGAGTACTTGGCCTGATTACGGGATGTTTTCTGACCAATTGACCAATTAACTATATCAGGCTTTAATAGTCAAATTCTTAAATATAATAGACCATCCAAGCTAATTTTCCAAAATTATTTTTTTTATGAGGAATGATGAATTTATTTTAAAATGATTGTCCAAATTAAGTAGTATTTATAATTCCCTTCGATCATAATTAAATATTCATTTTTTAAATTTAATTTTTGTTTGAAAGAAAAATGTTTTAAATTAAAATTTCACTTTTTAAAATAAATAAATTTTTTAATCTAAAGTTCTATTTCATCCATTTTATTTCAATTATCCACTTTAAATTTACACTAAGATTAAAAAAAAGTGTTAGAAATGATAATTATACAACAAAATTTCATAAATTGTCTTATATAATTGTTAGTGTATAAGTATAATAATTTCAAAATTTGACATTAAATAATACTCATTCAAAAATGTAAACAACTCATCCAAAATTGCATTCTCATTAAAAAAAAATGTAAGTGGGTATTTTATTGTGCTAGGCTTCTTTAAAAACAAATCAAATTTAATGTTTTACATATTTTTAAAAAGTCAAATTTATATATTCAAAATTATACAAGAGTAAAATCATAAAAATATATACTTAACTATTCAAATAAGACACAAATTTTTTTTTTATGAACTATTAAAATGAAATCAATGAGGTATTAAAAACGGTGTAATTTAAAAGATAATTAGATATTATTATAACTCCATGAAGTGTAAGACTTTCATTAATTCAATGAAATATTTGATTCCTGAGGCATAACGTATTTAACTACTACCCGAACACTATTATTATGGGCCAGACGCAGTGTTGTTTTATTATGAGTTTTCACATCAGAAAAGTTTCGCCAGTTTACCTTTCTGTCATCTGACCTTGTCTAACTCAAAATGCTCCCCAAAGTGAATACTGCTAATACAAAAGCTTTACCAGACATGGTGTAAAAAAAATATCTACTCTCTCAATATCATACTCGATCTCTCAATTTAGATTCTCTGTCCCATTTTCAGTTTACAAACGGATTGTGTTTGAAAAGTTTATCAAACTACATTTTATATTGCTGGTCCTAGGAATTGTTTCATGGGATGGAACTAGTTAGTCTCCCTCTATCCTCCCAAACCCTACAGGAAAGTGACTATATAATATTATAAATCCCCCTGGAGGCATGAACATGGGACTTAGTTATTCTTCCTCTTCAATTTCCCATCGTTTATGTCTTGTAATTCGGGACCCCACCCCCAGTGAGCCTTTGTCACAGTAGAAAAAAGGTTATGGAGCCCTAGCCGAGGAGGCAACTTCAAAAGAGGGAGCTGTATTTTTTCTGCTTCATGCGTCTTATCAAACACCAAACTTGATATGTTGTGCCTGAAAGCCTCTTTAATTTTTCCATTTTGGGGAGGTCGAGACTCCATTTAACCTGTTCATATTCATACTTGTTGTTCCTTCAATAACAGTAGTTTTGGTGAAATTGAAGCCTTTGATTCATGATCATTGCTGTTGTTCATGAATTATAATTAATTCTGTTATGTTCAACCTTTTGACGTGACTCTTGAAAAATGGTATCATCCACCATGACCAAAAGAAGTTCATGTTTGATCTTTTTCATCATCTTTCTCTTGTGTTTTTTTGTGCCTGCATGTAATGCTCGAACTATCCGGGTCGCGAATAGTGTGGCGAGTTCTCCCGGGGACTACTTCCTTTCTTGCAAGGTTCGTTATATATATATATTATATAATATAATTGGTGCTTCGCTTCTCATCAATTCTCTTGGAAATCAACATCATCCTTTTTCAACCCTTTGGTGTGCAGATAGGGAATAAGGTCAAATCAACCCTGGATTCTTTTCAATCTGCAGATAAGTTGTGTTGCAAGCCAAAGAAGATCAAGGACGATCCTGGCCAGGAAATAAAATATGTTTCAAAATTTATCTCATTGGAGAGATCGATTTCTTGGCATGCTCAAAAGAAGAAGCATGACAAACTTCTTGGATTTTATTCCGATTATGCTCGACCACATATTCGCCCTCCTTCTCATAATTAACTGATACTCATGAGATGATCTTTCATCCCAAAGTCCTGTTCGCTATTTGACCCTTAGATCATATAAATTTGTAGTTAATTTGAGGTTATTATTATTATATGGTAGATCGTCGATGTTTGCAGAAGTTAAATAAATTTAGCTTAAAAAAGCTCTGGTGTCTGTGTAACAGTTCAAGTAATGGTCGTCTTATCTTTAATCATATATATGTAACAGTTCTTATTATAAGACATTTTCTCCACCATTCTTGCGTCTCTAGTCCATGTTTTCTTGATTAATTACCACATTAATTTCATTTTCATTTTTTTCCCTGGGACGTGATATGCTGCAGCAAGGGGAGCATGTTTTATTTTTTAAAAATCTTTCTTTGTTCATGGATTTGCATTAGGGATGGCAATGGGGCAAATCGGGGTCGGAGTCCCCAACCTCCAACCCCATCTCAACTTTAAATACTAATCTTCGTCCACGCCCAGTCTTACTTTCAAAAATTTGAAAAGAGGTTCCGCCCCGCTTTACATCATTCGACTTCGCTTCATCTCCGCTCCCGTTTGACTTCACTTTGAACTCGTTTGACTCATAATGTGAATAAATACTTAGTCAATAATATAAAATCATTGTAATCTACAAAAGTTAATAATATAAATTCATAATTAGTTAAGTATATAGTTAATAATATAAAATTATTTAAATCAATATATTTAATAATATAAATTATAGTTACATTTTTAAAAAAAATATTCACATATATTTACATAAATAATAATATATTAATATAGTTAATAATATGACTAACGATTACTTAGTCAATAATATAAACTCATTTTATTTAATTTTTGAAGTAACCAAATGGATAAGATAGTTTTCTTTAAAAAAATATTAGAGATAAAATAATATTTTTTATTAAATATAGAACTGAAGGCGAAGTCGAGGATTTGTGAAGCGAATCTCCACGGGAGCTTCAGCGGGAAAAAATCAATTCCCGCCCACGTTCCCGTCCCCGCTAATCCCGTTTTTTAGAACCCATTCCCGACCCCGACTCCATTAAATTTGAGAAATTACCGACTTCAACGGGACGAATCGAAGCGAATCCCCGTTAATCATCATTTCATTGTCATCCCTAATTTGCATATATAAAGGACACATTGCCCTTTTCAATATCAATTATTATTATTATATAGAAATCAAGATCAATTAATTAGAGACTTAGCGAGTATGTTGATTACTGATTTGAACAGTATTGCCTATTGGGTAACATCCTAGGATCATCAAAATCATCCTATTATTCATGCAAAGGCCTGTCCAAACTGATTCGCGCGTCAGTACCCCAACGCCCAACCTATGCATGAATGTAGGGATGTCAATGGGGCGAAGCGGGGCCGGAGTCCCCTACCTCCGACCCCGACCCCGCTTTAGAACACCCGTCCCCGCCTCCACCCTTTCCCCGCTTTAGAATGTTTGAAGAAACCCCGACTCCGACCCCGACCCCGCTTTAGAACACCCGTCTCCGCCCCCAATTCAGCTTCGTTTTGACCCCTGTTTGACTCCACTTCAATTTTTAAATTTTTTTTTTTAAAAAAAAACTATTTCATCATACCACTAAAATCTAAAATAAACTCAATGCATATTCCATCATAATAAACTACAAATATTAAGGCACAAGCTCATTTAAACATGTCTGTCTCATACTAAATTTTTTTTTAAAATAAAGCTTCCAAGCTAAAAACTTCAAATACAAAATAATGAAATATTTCATGTATCGAATACAATCACTAATATAAATATAAATCATTATCCTTAAAAACTATAAATTATAAGCAATCTTCCAAAATTCAGCTTTCACTCTTCAATTCAGCACATGTCCTTCCATGCAATGAGGTTCTTATAGTTAGATATATAGTTATTATATAATTTATGGTCACATATTTTTTTTATATTCATATATAGTTAATAATGTAACTCATAGTTAGTTAGGTATATAGTTAATGTTATAAACTTATTTAAATAAATACAATTAATAATATAATTTATAGTTACATAGTTTTTTTTAGTCATCACACACACACACATATATATATATATATATAACTATTTTAAGTATATCTTTAATATTATAAACTTATTTAAATTAATATAGTTAACTATATAATTTATAGTTATATAGTTTTTTTAAATCTTCACATATAATTCATGGTTAATAATATGATTCATAATTACTTAGTCAAATAGACAGGAATTATATTTGTGGTTGAGAGAGAAATTAAAATTTGAATATAATTATAAAAATTGTTGATAGGAGATGAGAAAAGTGTTTTGAATTATATCCTAATACATACTAGACTCCAAAATGGCCATGACCATCTAAATATATATAGTTTCAAGATACTGTTCTTGACATGAATATGCTTAACGTTAATTAAGTATAAATAACTATAAGTTTTTATAATCTTTAACAAAATAAAATTGTATGGGAAGGTTTAAAAAAAATGGCCCCATTTTTAAATCCATAATCTGAAATGTCCCTCGTAGATTAGGATGATCCGAAATGATCTCTTACAACACTGGGAATGACGGACCTCGACAACGAGGCTGCGTCAATGACATTAGCGGACCTCATCTACATGCTACACCGTCAATGCCACTCACGGACTTGAGCAGCGCATTAGCGGCGAATGCCGGCATCATAAGTTTTTAAAGCTAATACTCTATTTAATTGGCTATAGTGCATTGAGACCACTAATTGGAAAGTTAAGACAATGCTCTTGTGTGATTCCATTTTATTAATTTACTCGGCAATTAACCTTATTTAGAGTTTATATATATATATATATATATATATATATATATATAATAACATTAATGCGTTTTTGATGAAGATGTATTTTCAGATTCCATTTTCACCTAATAAATCATTCAAGGATTTCCATTATGTTAATGCAATCTCTTATAAAAATACATTATGTTATGAAAGTATGTATTTTTAATGTATTCATATGAATACATTAGTAAAAAAAATATAACATTAAAAAAACAATTATTCTGTCCTTATTTATATTTTAGTTGTTTTAACTTTTTACTCTAAAATACTTAAATGTGAATATATTATACCTCAAATTTTCTTAATTTTTTTTTTCATTTATAATTATAATTTTCATTTTTTTTTAAAAGAAAAAACATCAAATAGAATAAAGTAATATTGAAAAAAAACTATAATTATATATTAACGATTGTAAAATAATTTATATGTAGTGATAAAATATTAAAATTAAAAAGATAACTTATATTTAAGAATAGATAAAAGAGGAGGAGTTAATTGATTTGTTGTGATGTCCAAAGATCCACAAGTGATAAACAGAGGAACTACTGTTTGCTTTTGACAAGTATTTAGTGTAGACCGGAAAGTCTGGAGCATTTAGAGTCTCAAACAAGTACGAGCCAAAGAGGAAGAGAACAGCATAGAGATGAGGTGGGAATGGGATTTATCCTAAGGGTCTCTTTCCCATGAACATACCACTGTACTGCAAACTGTGCTTCACGAAAGTAAGTAGCTGTTCATACCAAAGATGAGATCTGCGAAACCAAAGACAGCACAAAGATGGAGTACGAGCCTGAGACACCAGTCCGTAATTCTCTATGTTCCCCATAAAATAATTAATTCATTCCATTTCAAAATATTGATGGCGAAATTTTTTTTCCTTGTTTAAAAAAATGATATTTATTTTGTTTCAAAATATAAATCGCTTTATAAAATTATCTATATTTCATTATTGACTTCAACTATTACTCTAATTTATTTTAATCTCTCAACTCACTTCCTTTTTATTTCAAAGAAAAAGTTTTTATATTTTGTTCTTCTTAAAAGAATGTTTTTTTTTTCTTTATTATTTTCAAGACATAAAAAATAAGGTCAACTTACAAAGTAAAATATTTGTTTGATTTATGTAAAAAATCTTTAAATGACTTGTTTTTTTTATGAAATAATATTTTTCAATTTATTTTAAAATTTTTTCGTAATAGCTCGGTAACTTAGTGCAGATAAAACACTTGCTAATTGCTAATATTTAATAGCTAGTCACAAATTCAACTCAAGCACTTGCTTAAGATACTATGTTGAAAAACCTAGAGGTTAGAATTTATTTTTGAGAAAGAATCAAACGTCAATCTTTATTCTTGAATAAGAGTCAAACATTGAAGTCGAACTTCAAATTACTTAATTCAAATAGTCTATTTTCACATATTAAAAGGATTTCGATAAAAAAAAAACAATTTATTGGGTTTGTTTTTTTATTAGGATATGTTAAGAATAATCACCCCTTATAAAAAAATTTATGAGAGAAGTGTAATCTACATCTTGATACAAACTCAGAGTTACAACTTGGATGTGAATATAAGTCTCACGTTGTTGGAACTTCATCCTAACCATTTCAGTGTTAGGCTTACGCACAAATAGCACTTTAAGTACCACAAAGGCTATTCATACGTACTTTTGGCTAGTTGTCACTCTTTGTTTGTTTTAAGAAAACTGCAATTCGTTTGGTCAAGAGATTTTGACTGTCTTTGTACTTTCTTCATTCCAAATTAAATTCTACTTTTTACTTAATTTAAAAGTTAATAATATTTTTTTGACTTTAAAGATATTATTTTATTATCTATATTATTAATTAAGTTAGTGATAAGAGGGTACTTAGTTAATGAGACATAAATTTATTAAATTAAAAAGATTCTCAGTGATTATATATATATATATATTTATTTATATTTTTTTTTTATAAAAAAAAATTGAATATTCCATTCTAAATATTTTTAAAATGAAAATATAAAGTAATTCAATTCCAAGGAGAGGGAGTATCATTTTCACTGTTACTATATGCTTGCCACTTCCTAGCTTCTAGCTTTTTACGTGTGTTTATAATAACAATCGCCTTTGAAAATAATAATAACAACAATCATAAATGAATATAACTGATATATTTAAATGGCAACATATTATTACAACAATAAACTTTATTTATTTCAAGAAAATCCAAGAATTCATCATAGATTCTTGTAGCTTTCCTGATAATTTCCGATCCTTAATTACAAAGGACCTTTGATTACACGACGTTAATTAAGACGCTGAAATCACAAACATGACACGATCAAAAGTCAAAAACAAAAACAATCCCGTCCAAAGTCTACACGCAGACAATTATTATAGGACGAATAGAATTGGCATTGTATGCATGCAAACTTATAATTAAGAAGGGGAAAAAGGTTGATGTTCGATCAACACATGAAACCAGTAGGAGGACTTCTTCCGCAGTTATTAAGAATCAAACTCAGTGAAACGGGAACGTTTAGATTGATTCCCAGAATATTTGCTCTGATGGCAGTGCAAAGGCAAACTGCTGCCTCCAGGTCAGCTAAACCAGCTATCAAGCTACAGCATGGAAGTGTGGGAGGGCTACCAATTGTAACTCCAATCAACCCAAGTAAATTTGCACAGACCCCAAGTTTTAAAGCATCTCTGGGGCACCTTCCAGCTCCTCCTCCTCCACCACCACCACCACCATTGCCGCCGCCGTTTCCACCTCCGTTTCCATTACCGCCGCCATTTCCACCTCCGTTTCCGTTACCGCCGCTGCCACCACCATTGCCAGTTCCTGGAATTGAAGGGGTGCCAGTGCCACAGGTGTTACAAGAATGACCTGCACTCACTAGAGTAAAGAAGAGAAGGTTCACCAAGAGCAAAATTGAACTTTGGAAGCCATTTTGCTGGCAAAGCGGTAAGCTATAGCTTAATTAATTGCAAATTAGCTTTGAAGGAGACAATTGGAGGGTTGAATTGAAGGGTGCTAGCATGGAGGAGTATTTATACTAGTACATCAAGGTTTCTTTGAAGCCATTTCCTGATCAAAATAAGATATCACATAAAAAATTAAGAAATGATAGTAATAGTACTATTGTCTCACAGAAATTTTTAGAGGATGCATGAAGTGCATGGTGTGGAAAATTTTGAAATTTGGCCCAATAAGCTCGATCGTGGAGAGTTGACTTGTAATCATGTTCAATTTTAATCTGCTGTATAGTATTTATGAACTGATTTTTTGGCCTACGGTTCAATCGATCGAGAAATTCAGAGTTCACTCCCCAGACGCGAACATCGCATAAAATTCTGGCCTCATCCGAATTTACTAAACACTTGAGTTGGACAAATATATCTTTAATACTACATTTTTCTTGTGGAATTTGATGTTCATATTGAATTTAATAAAAAGTTAAAAGAGAGACTTTGACATTGAAGAAATTACTACAATATCTTTGTTATTGGTATAACTAAGGGTAGAACGATATGAATTAACTAATGAAATGTAGATTTATTAAATTTAAAGGCTGTTAAAAAAATTTAGATGAAACTATAGGTTTTTTTTAGGAGAGATAAAACAATACTTATTTTCAGAAAGTGAAATTTAATTTTGGAAATTAATACCAAGTGGAAAGAATAATATCCCACATACATTTTTAATATCTTGACTTTGAAATAATTAAAAACCAAATACATTTAGATTTTCTACAACCTATTCAAAAATAAAATCAATTTACTTTCGATCATTTAATTTGGCACTAATATTTACAAGTAATGGATATATCACAGGAGGAAGGAATAATGAGCACTATAAGAAATTATTACACCAAAATGCAATGATAGGAGTCTTTTCTCTTTGCCCCAACGGCATTCACGAGATGCTGAAATATCAAATATCCTATTGACAAAGTCGTGAGGGTGAAATGAGTATGCTTTTATATTAGTGATGATATCATTATAAATCTAATCATAAGCTCAAGAAACACAGATTAACGATACTTAATTATCTTGAAGATTAAAGGATTTTTTTTTTTTAAGGTTTTTGTAATCTTAATGTCATAGTGGATCTGGATCTGTATCACGATATCTACTACTTAAGCGGAAAGGGCAATGAAGTCAAAGTATAGTGCTGGACAGATACCCAATGGCATAACTAAGCGGTTCTTGAACAGGCCATCCCGTGAAGATTAGGTGACAAATTAGTTGTTTTCTCTTTATATGTTTGTCTTCAAAATGTTGAAATTCCGTAGCACTAAGAACTAAATCCCAGTACTGCAGGGATCTGCTCGTGGCTGACTGAGTTTTTCTCCTTTCTTTTCATTTTAGAAAATTAACCAATTTAATCATTTATCTTTGTTATTTTGATCACTTATGTTTCTCTCTATTTTTTTTCAGCCATAATTTTGGTTCTTTTTACTAATACCTTTGACTCTTAAAGTTATGAGTCAACTTATGAACAAAACAGACCAAAATAGCTAAACAACTACATAAGGAATGAAATAGCTAGACTAAACCAGTAAAGATAAGGGACTGAAATAGCCATTTTGCCTTTTTTTTTCCTTTAAAAAAATGAAATGCTATTTTATTACAAGGAGAGAGGAAATACAAGCGATTGAACAATAATTCTTGAGTCAGATAAGGTCCTATTAATGTAATAATGAGGCCTTTACAAGCTCATTTAATTATGATGAGGAGTGTTGTGGCCAAAATAAACGAGGATCTAAAAGGAAATGGACATTCAAAGTTTAACTTTTTGGTGGTCTGTGATGCACATGCACTTATTATTATTGTGGAGAGGGAGATCAAGTCCTTTTCCCACTTAGTAGATTGGGCAATTTTTATAGAACTTTTGTAGGACGTGCAGCTTTCGTTCAATGCAATGCAATATTTATTACTATTAAGTAATAATTTCTTTATTAAAAATGTATTACATTCCTCAGATTTGTAAATACATTATTGAAAAATAGAAAGTACTCTCACAATAACTTATTAGTATTTATAATACTCAACATTCTCAATGTTAAAGATGTATTTTAAGAATATTTTATCAAAAATTCATATTTTTAATTACCTTAATTATATTTTTTTTTAATAAATTTTAAAAAATTAAAAAAAATTATAATTTGAAACGGAGGTATTAATAGTTTCGTAGGACATACTATTTCACTTGGTGTGTATATGAACCTCAATCATGAACACTACGAGTAAATTAACCTTAAATAGTTATAAAAGCCTTAAGAATATAGTGTAAAAGAGCTTTACCAACTTGTGTAATTGTCCCACATTGGTCAAACATGAGGTGTAAAAGTCTCGAGCTACTCCACAACTTAAAGAAGTTAGCTGCCCACATATTTAGATAAAGGAGTGACAATTTATTACTCTGTGCCACAAAAATAAAAGACTCATTTTTCTTTTTAAAAGGTTTCAAATTATAATTTATTTGTCATTTCGATAGTGCATTTATTTTTTATTTTCATATTCTACTTTTGGTAAAAAAATATGAAGTAAGAAATAACTTTTTAAAATTCTCATCTTAAAAATAATATAAATGTATATTTACAATGAATTTATTCATCTTTCAACATCTATTCAATTAATTTCTTTTGGAAGTACGAATAGAACTTTTTTTTATAAAATAATTCGAATTTTGTTAGAATCAACTCGATAGGGATAATATGAAGAATAAAGTTCTATTTACTTTTTCAATTATATTAAATATAATTTTTTAATTCATATAAAAAAAAAGTAAGTAGTGTGCCGATGAAATAAGTAAACAAAGAATATGAAGTGTTACACAGACTTACACTACCACATCCACTACACTAAAATGGAATGGAGATAGTAACATAAAACATTTTGCTACTCCAAGATTGAATAGCAGTGTATTGTTTGCTGATGTGGGAACCTTTCGAGTTGTGCGTTCTAGGTGATTCCATGGCTGTAAGGTAGCCTCTCAAAGTCTTGAAACTCAGCTTAGAGGTGGGAAAATGGGCCGATTGGACGGGCTAATTCACTTGGACTCTTCAAAAATATGGATTGAGTTAGTTAAAATATAGGTTTGAATCATTATTGAGCTTTCTAGTCTGGCCCAATTTGTTGCAATAAAAGTGGGCTTGGTCAGATTTGTCTTGGTGGCTCAACAGTCCCATCCCCTATTTTCTTTTTTAAAAAATAAAATAAAATTTTTTAGGACAAAAATGGATTAGGTCCTACCCCCATTGCCATGACATATTAAAAATAATCTATCAGTCATTTTTTTATCACCACATGAACATGCACAAAATGAAACATCGAATTCCTGTACCTTCTAATATACATTATTTAACTATTTGAAATGAAATCAAAGCAAGTCGACTACCTCTCCAGCACTTTTTAGGCTTTTGCCTTTTCCGGCTGGCCCGTTTCCAGTACTACACACAGCTGTTGACTATTAAGGGCTCATACCAACTTCCTAACTTATTATAAAAGCCCAATGCAATAAGCCCCAGTCTTTACAATCTATCTTCCATATTATAAGCCCCTTTTCAAATTTTTCCTCCTCTTCCAAAAACAAGGTCATCAAACATAGTCTGACTCTTTAATATTCGGGACTCATATACTAAGCCCAAACTATTAATGCTATTGAGCAGGCACAAATATCATGTTATCAACCCGACACTATCTTCCCGTGCCTGCATTAGCAAGAAATGTCATTTCGTGAATGGGGAGGTTTCCAAACAAATTTGAGGAGTCCAGTTTTCAACCGCCATTTCAAAATATAAACTGTCACGTCCCTAAGGCCTAAGGAAGGAGAGTAACTGCAAAAACCCAATTAGCCAAAAAGAAAAATGACTAAGAGATACAAAACGTTGCAGAAGAAATTGCAAGAACTGGAAGCCGAACTCAGTCTCATCTTCACTCTTCCGGCAGAGACGCCCTACCACCATTTGCTGTCTGAATCCATTCAACAGCGTTTTCTGTTCTTGAAGAATCTTTTATCAGCAGAGATCGCTTCCCATCCATCGAAACCTAGCCATTTGCGCCATATTGGGAAGAGACTCACTGAACTCGAGATCTCTTTTTCCGAATGGGACGATTATAGAAGATCTGTCATCAATTATAACTTCGATTCTGCCTCCGTCTGTTCTTGCAACGAATCATCCCGAGACGATGATGGAGAGGCGGCATCTGATTTGCCTAATACCGAACTGCGTCATTTTGAAGATGATGAACTTCAGCAGAATAGCCCTCAAGCGAAAGTGAATTTGGAAGTGGAAGAAGATGAAGGAAAATTAGGGAATGAAGAGTTGGGTTCTTTTGAACATGAATTTCAACAGAATAAAACCACATTGCAGGTAGGGAATGAAGTTTCTGTGGAGAAGAAGAAGGAAGGAAGAATTTCGGCGTTAGGGAACTGCTGTGGAGTGCTGATATGTGGAATGATTTTACTGGGTGCCGCCATGGCCATGGTAGGGGATTGTGGTTTTTCGTACTCAACTCCGCATGAAGGTTTCATTTTTATACTTGAATCTCCCAACTCCTTTTCCATCTAATAATTTTAATTTAAACTCTTTCTTTTAGTAGTATTTTTTCTTAGCAGCCTTGTTAATAGTATTATAAATTTGATAAATTTGATTTTATATTTTAAACCAAATATAGTTTAATATGGGATTTTCATTCTGCCTTTTCTTTCTTTTTTTTTTTTTGTTTTTGTTTTTGACGGATTGAATTGTCATTTTTACATGTGTAAATGAATTTTGAAACAACTCGTTCTGTCACCTTCTGTTTTTGTTTTTTAAAGAAAAAATCTGTTTGGGCTGAGATGTATATAATTTAATACATTTGATCATGACTCATAAGAGGGAAAGGGAATTAATTGTAAAATAATCATTTCTTGAGGATATAATTGTCATTTGAGATACATCCCCCACAGATTAAGATCTAATCCACCTTTGAATAAGTGATTAGGATTGGCACTTTGAAAAGGACGGGAGAAAAACAAAAACGAGTGCGACAAGAATTGGGAAAGAGACAAACTCTTTTGGTTTAAGCCACGTGAGAACATTATCCTCATCGTCTCCAAAAGTCTATTATCTTATTAACATTGCTGGACACTCAGATGTTGAAAGTTCGGGCCTCTAATTTTTTAATGTAATAAAAAAATTAAAATTTCTCCCATTGTTTTAAAATATACTAAGTTATTAGAAGAAAAAAAATTTACGAATTAAAAAAAATTTTTTTTTAAGTTGTATTTATTTATTATTATTTAAAATTAATAATAATAAAGTTTATTTAAATACAAAATTTAAAATTTTATTTAAAAATAAAAAAATATGAGTAAAAAGATAAAAATAACATTAGAAATTAATTGTGAAATATTCATTAAAAAATTTAACAATCTATATTTTAATATTAAAAAATATCATAATAACTTATATATTTTGAAAGACAGTAATATATAATTAGTTACTCTACCATATTCAAAAAAAGCAAATCATTAACTTTTCGACATTACTAATTTGTCTTAAAATCAATTATTATCATAAGAAAAGAATATGATTTTATTAATTAGTTAAAACCCAATCAATTAGCAGCTGGAAGTCAGAAACTCACATGGCCCCCTGCTTTGCCTTTCAATCAATGTCCCAAATCCCTATCGCGTTGTCCCATCAAAGATTCTCTTGTCTATGCAGCCCCAAAATTGTCCACTTTCACACCACTCGTGATTCCTTTGGTACCCCTAGGGTCTTTTGAGTCCCACCATATGCGGCGATTCTTCAAAGTTCTAATTAGAAGCAAGGGTGCAAATAACTCTTGGTAAAAACTCAAAATCTCGATTCGATTTTGGTTTTTGACCTCAGTTCAATAAATAAATATTTTTTATATTTTTTATCATTTTTTAATTTTTAATTAAGTATTTTTTAAAATAATTAAAATTCGAGCTTGAATTCGAGTTCAACTCAAAATATATCTTTTATTTAAGTTCGAGTCGAGTTCAAGTTAATAAAAATTTAAACAAGTCGAGCTCGAATTTGAATTTTCAAACTCGATCGAGCTCAAGCCAACAAAATATATTCGAGCTCGAGTTCCAGCTCGACTCGATTCGTTTACACCCCTAATTAGAAGTATGAATATTAGACACCACACTATATTAGCCGGTTATGATTAAAATTTTACGGATTAATGGATTCATGTGTCAATTCGTTTAATGTTAAATAACTTTGCGAGTAAAATTATTGAACCTAATATGTGAATAACTGTTTATTTTAAATTTTTTAAAAAAAACATTTATATCCTTAAATTTTAATTAAGTTATTATATTTAATATCTAATCACATTTGTTTTTTTATTCTAATATAGTAAGCTAATAATTACTTTTTTTGGGTCATTTTTATTTTGTAATTTTTAATTCATGAATTTTTTGAAACAATTTATGAATTATGATGATCTTTTTGGGAAGGATTCGTGAGTTTTTTTTTTCATATTTTATCGAATCTACCATTTATACTACATAAATTGTAATATGATGATTTTAAAAAATAAATAAAAATTAATGCAAGATGTTACAAGAATGGTTATTCTTCCATTGAGTTACAGGAATTTAATAAATAATTTATCTTAATATATTATATATTTTTCTGCTGCACATATTTTTCTGTTTCAATGATGTTATGATAAAAAATTTTCAAAAAAAAAACTTTTATATAATGAGTTAGGATGATGATAATATTTTTTATTAAGATGCATTCACGTATAGCATTAACAACAAAGATTATTGTGGGCGGTTGAGTGGGTTAGCGAATTCGAGTATCGTGTTGTGTTGACACGATTTTTTAACATGTCGTATTCGGTTCACATATTGGACACGATTATTAATCGTGTCATTTCGGATTAATGTATTAATAACTGTCAACACGACACAATGAGATAGCCACTCATAATTCTAATAGCCAATACTATCATCATCTTCCCATACCAAAACTAACCCAATATTGACACACTATTAATAATTTAAGCTACGCTTCTTTTATTGAAATTATATTACACTTCTTATTTTACCAAAAAAAAATTTGACAAATTTTGTTTTTTAATTAGGTAAAGAGAAAATTTTTAGTAAAAAAATGTGATCACATAATGTAATAAATAGATAAATAATTATTATTATTCAAAATTAAACAGGGTAATCGTTATGTAACTTGATCGAATTTAAAATTTTATAATATTCTAAAATTCTCAATTTAGAATTTTATGAAATTCATAAAATCTAATATCATCAGTATGTAATTTAATAATCACATAAAATTTTGTGTCCTAATAATTTATGAATTTCATGGAATTATATATTTTAATGGAATTTAAAGTAAGAATATCTAAATAACTAATTTGTTCACAAATCCAACAATAACTCATTGAAATTTCATGAAATTCATTTTTTTTACCGAT